>WJFA01000429.1:0-39008 GCA_009870155.1 Pseudobourletiella spinata
CTTTTATCAGCTATCTTCAAGCCACTGCTGAATGATTTTGATCTCTTATCAGCTATCTTCAAGTCACCGCTAAATGATCATGATCTATTATCAGATATCAGCAAGGCATGCCTAACAGATTATGATCTTTAATCGGCTATCAGCTAGTATCGTGCGAAATATCTTGAACTTGATCAGCAAGAATTACGAGCACGGACCCGCATTCGTGATCACAATGTCTGCTTAAGAACTCATGCGTCATTTAGGTTTCTTCAGAACCAGAGCATTCGATTTCTACGGCCAATTAAATTTATGTGATGCTACTGCCAAGCCAAAAAAAGTGGTCGCCTTCTTGCACGATGTTCGGTCATCTTTTATCAGAAAAATATCATCAAATGACTCTGTTAATCAACTGATATATAGAACTTTGACTTTGTCAGTATCAGCACGAGCTTTTGATTCCAATTGATCACTGGTTGTTGATCAGCAAGGCATGCTAAATTATCTTTTATCTTTATCAATTAATATGCAGATCCAACCGACGTAACTTTATTTTTACCACGGCATCAGCAGAAGCGGCTGATTTTACTTTATCTTTACCACGGCATCAGCAGAAGCGGTTGATTTTACTTTATCTTTACAGTCGTATCAGCATAACCAGTCGAGTTAACTTTATCTTTACAAAGTTATCAGCAAAGAATTTGGCATGATCTTTTATCAACTTGAATTGATCGTCAGCGCCATTCGCTGATCTTTAGAGGTAGTTGCTGATAAAAAAAACTTGATGAGTACAAGCCCTGTTTCATATCGTCACAATTTCTCGTTTAGCTTCTTATTTACGGCCTCCAATATTCGTACAAATTCTTTTCTTCCCTACAGTTAGAAACGTTTACTATAAAAATACGCTCGTACCTTTTCTCGACCTACAGAGCGTGTCCGATGATTCTTATGTCATTTTTCAAATGGCCGTTGCCGAGCAACGCCACTGCACTTGGGTTGTATTAAAACTTAAGTAAGCGTTAGCGAGCTGGTTTAGCCATTTTATTAGCCATCCAACAAAAATATCTTCGATAATGTTGGGATAGTATTAGGGACGGTAAGTGGCCCTGACTGAAACTCACGCCTATAAAACTTATGCATACATGCAGAAATGATGTGAAAATTCTTGAGTTGGAATCATAAACGGTTCTAAGTATGTCAAACTTGACAGGTTTTGGTATATTTGAACTTAACTCGAGACATTGGGAAAACCTAAGTCCGAACCACTGGAACTTCAAACGGCGTGCTCCAAATTGGTGAACTTTTGACCCCAAGAATTTTGTTGCGTCACCGTTCAACCACACCCATGCCATCGATCAGTTTCTGCATATGTGGGTCAATTTTTGTCGTCACTTTACCGCATTTGCGGAATTTATGTCAAGTTCGTGTCAAATTTATGACAAAAGAAGTCAAGCCTCAATTTTGACCCTTATTGAACCAGTAACTCCCTTAGTGTGAAACGAAGGTCAACGAAATGTAGTGGATGTTGTAGAGTGCCCTTAATTACTATACTCAACAGGCGTTGTAATTTTCTTCAAAAGTTGAAGCGAAGAATTGCTCAACTTTTTTAAAAAATGCCAGTATGGTAACGTTTTTTAAATTACTCTTCCATTTCACCATTAATATCTTCATTAACAATAAACTCAGAGGAATAAATTCATGCTAAAGCGGAAGATAAAGAGTTGCTCTTTTGAATCCCCGCATGGTTTTTTGTGTAATTTCTACGAAATCTGAAATGAATGGCGATGCATTTCATTGTAGACGTGCAGATCCATTATAATCCGAATAGTTTTATTCGGATGGTGATTGTAATGGCGATGATACCGTCAAGTCTAATTACGATTGTGATGGTCGCTATTACAATCAATACAATTACGATTCGACTGGTCAAATTATTAGCATGTTATTACGATTTTAACTACGATTAAAAATATAATTACTAGCCATAATTTGAAGTTCGTACTGCCAAAAATAGCTGCTAAAAACGTAACTCCCAAGAATCGCATTGGCACTTGAATTTTGATTGAGCTTGAGCTAGTTCTAAAAAGAGAAAGCCAAATCCTCTTAATTAAGTTCTTGATAATGCCCCTCAAGTCAAACACGGTTTTTCCTTTTAAGGTCATGCAACTTTGTCGCCCTCCGTTAAATATGCAATTTCACTTTTATCTTCCACTGATAGTAGTATTACCATTGCCAGTACATGGAGATAATAAATAAAGCGCATTTTAAAAATGCATACACAAATATTGAATTACTATACAACTAAGCAGGAGGGCTACCCTAGTGTAAAATCGACTTGGGGCTTCTGGGACATGGGATCTTCCCGTAGAATATCCACTCAAGACCTTCTCACAACTAACGCCTAATTTCCAAAATATTCAAATTTGAAATTTCATCGAAATCATTTCCGCGAAATTTAACATGGAATTCCCCAAAGGATTTTAATGCGCCCAAGGGTGCTTACACCCTGTAGTGTTTTTCAAAATAACCAGTGCAAAATTGAAAGATTCTCCTTTTTCACTGATTCATTATTCATGATGGAATATGTTGCGAAATCATAATTACGTGCTTGATTTTTCCAAAATAATGAATTATTATACAAACACTGTAAAAAATATTCAAATGTCCAAGGTTGGCACAAAAATAATTTTTGTGAATCAATTAGAAAAAATTCAGCAACAATTTTGAACAAAAAGTTTTTTGAAAAACATTTTTAGCAAAAATTGAATTTTTCGCGTAATTTGGAACAGAAAATCGATAAGAGGCACAAGCCAGATGAGCACAGTGTTTCCACAAGCTTGAGCGAATATGAGTTGGAATCGATAATTTTCAGTGTTACTGAAATCCCGATCTCGTTACCGGATGCCTTGTGATCTCCCTACAAAACTACAGCATATGCGATTGTACATCTCAACCATTTTATAGCGCTCTTTAAGTCCTCACGCTTTCCACAACGTAGATTTACCCAGGTTCCCATTCGTAGTAACTCGACGGTGCCGCAACTGAAATCCTCACAAATACGCGTAAAAATACCAACTCTCAGTTGTTGACTGTTGAATAGGAATCTGATGTTCTAAAGATGAGGGAACGGTTAAAAAATAAGCTGTCTCAACAACTCATAAGCAAATTCGAATAATATTTCAAAATTTTGGTATTTTCGGTCCCAGTACCGGTACTTGGTATGATTTACCAATGCCTATTCGGTCATTTCATCCAGCTGCTATTAATTCGGTAACGGTATCGGTACCGAGAAATTTCCCAAATTTCAAATTAGACTAGACAAAATGTGAGCATGATATTACGCAAAGTGTAACAAATATTTTATAACGCAGTGCCTCTGTGTTCAATAGGTGATTAAGTCACCGGCTGAGTGGTAGAAAATTACGAATGATTATTTATAATACCTGCATATTTGTACCCAGATACTACCACAGTTTTTCATTGCCAACTTTAAAATATGGTGGAAGCTTTGTTGCTCTGCACACGGCGTTCAGTAATTAACAGCAGAAGTTCTTGCTTCATCAGATTTTACAGACGTGGGTGTATAGCAACTTGTAATATGACATTTCTTCTTACTTTGGGATAGCTTTAGACAACCAGGTTTCCTGGCGAAATATAAAAGATTGTGAACTGCACACTAAGCCTCGTTTGCCTATTTAGGGTTCCTGCAGTGGTTTTCTAAATGATCACTTCGTTCGGTCGAAAACGATCCAGACAAACCTGAACACTGGCAAGAACAATGGAAAGTCGACGGTCCAGCGCTTGCAAGTGGTTTTTACTAAGTAACGGGTAGAGGGCATCGATGGAGCTAACTGAATCCAGTGCACTTCCTAGTACACCACGAAAGTTTTTCAGCGTCCGAAACAAAGACTGCCTGATTCTGGAATGCATAAATATCCAGGTATAAACTCGGAATAAGTCATCAGCATAACCCAGTTTCCTACCTGCAGCACTGGTACAATGGAGCAAGTACGTCTATGTAGTCTTCGTACGGATTTCCGAAGCTGTAAACAGAAAATGCCCTTGTTTTAGAAAGATGCTAGAGAGAGATTCTCGATATAGAGAATTTAAGAATTTGTGGCATCAGTGCTCTTGCCTAACCTCTTTCCATTGTCAATTAGCAAAATGCTTTTGGAGTGAGCCCTTGAGCTTATTTGGCTTTCTCCATCTACGTACATTTCGAAATGGTGGCGATCTCCTGGAAATTGAGTTCGAAATTCTTAGGGAAAATACTAAAACTTTTTTTAGCCGGGTCAGCCGACTTAACACTTACCATTGCCGATAAGAAAATCAAAAATGGCAACTGCTACAATGTCTAAAATCACCTGGAAGCGAGGAAAAAGTCTAAATTAAAATTTCGGATTCCTGAAAAATCACTGAGTAGTTTACTAAAGAGTGCATACCTCCTTTCTTTTACGGCTTCCGCCATCTTTGTTCAGTCCAGAGCAGAAGCCAGCATCCATTTGCCAGGCCGCAAATTTACCCGTTTGATATGTTCTCTTCCATGGATTTCGAACTATCCGTAGTTTTTTGCCCATTATGAGTATCAACGCTCCATCAATGTAATCTCCTTCACCGCAAACTGGGTCGCCCTTTTTGCAATAGTAGCAAACTCCATATAAGCACAGGTTTCCAGCTGCATGAAACAATTTAGCTCAAACGTTGAATACAATCACCCACGCTGGTGTATGAAGTCCATATTTTAATACCTTTATCACGAAAGAAAGTCTCTTGCAGTCCGACATCTGCGTTGGCCAAGATTTCGCGCGCTAAATTTACACGTCTGCCAACTGCTATTGGAGCATTGTGGTACCCTAGTAGTTGACTTAAGTAGAACGCCGCAATTTCACCGAAATGTCTGTCTTTTCCAGAATTCACACTCCCATTTATCAATACGTCCATGGGATACCATGCAGGCTTAAAAAGTGCTACTTGCCCGCCCTCTAAGATAACTTCTACCTTCAATTGCGTCCCTTTCCGACTATTTCTTGCAGAAAGAATTCTGGCTTTGTTTGCTGAACTGAGAATGTCCCCCATTTCCTGGAATTTGTGGCTATCTACTGGGAATGGCCACTGGAACAAATGCAACACATGACGGATATCCAATAAAAAATTATTCTTATTTATATAAAATTTATATAATTCTTGAATTCGTATTACCTCAGCTGCTTTCTTCCATATCACACTCAAATCCTGCTGCCCTCTGGAAGGAGAAGTGCTGAGCCCTCGTTTGATTCGATTTGTAGACCTCATGTATCCTAGCACGGATGATGGAGACGTGGATTTCGATGAGGTTTTCATATCATGCAATTTCCTCTTGATTGCCACTACAATCGCATTGGCCTCACTCTGGTTGAGTTCTACTGGTGTGATCAACTTGATCATCCCATTCCGGCCCACCTGCAGTAGAAAAATTAAATTACTGATGCGCATGTAGGGGAAGGACAACAAAATAAAAATAGTAGATATCAACTTACGACAAATTTGGTACACGTAGCATTTGAATCCACAGTAATTTCCGTAATCTCCGTTCTAAATTGTAAGGCACTGATGTCATCATATAAAGAATGCCGACTAAGAACCACTGCGACGGCATACAGGTTAACCATGATCATAGTAACGACCAGGAAGACCAGCATATTCGTCACGTGATAGCGTCGAATTACACAAGGCATTATGGTAAAGTTGAAGACCGGAAGGTTTATGGAGATTTATTTGCATCTTCCTCGGAAACCTGGAAGACACCGGGGTGAGGGATGGAATTCTTTGTCTCACTCAGACTTCCGTCAAGAAATTTCCCATAGGTATAGCTTCTCGGGCAATAGTACTTCCAGAGAGATTGCGTACACTCCTACTGTTCCTTTGCACTGCAGCCATTGTAATTAAAATAACCACAAAGATCAGCCTTTTCGTCCAGCTTACTTGATTCGATCAAGCATATTTCCACTTCTGCCAAGCCTCAAGACTCATGAATGACTGAAAAATCTTTATGAGTCTACCAACCATTATCCTACAGTTACAAATCTGCAGCTTCATCAACAAATTATGACAGCTCATCATTTAGCGCTATAACCTGGGGTTATATTGGGTAGGCTGAGCCAGCTCATTATTAGCTCTGCAACGTAACCTCACCAACTAGATCAGCTAAGCCTTCGTGTCCTCAAAAAGACAGGAAGGATCTATCCAAATAACATTAACCCGAAATATAATGAGTGAATATAGATTCAATAGACTTTGATATTAAGCATGGGTTTGAGTACAAAACACTAGCGTGATATAGTCAAGTAAACCCGAGCAATTCAATAGCTTCTGAGTTCCGACCCTACAAATTTCTGTTACCAGATTTAATTATTTAATATGGCTCAATATCATCACAACTAACTACAATACATGATGACATGTAGTTGAGCAGTACTTCTCAAGATAAGATATATTTCTCACAGAAGCCATCTCAAGCAGTAAAATAATACAATTGCAGCAAGAATTACCTGTCAAACAAAATTTGAGTTCGCTACCGCACCGCTAATATTCTACTCTTCATAATAAGGTTAGCCTCACATGGATATTAAATGAATGCTTACCAGAAATCACCACCAGGATTTGCTCCTCTTCGTGACTCGTCGTCTTTCTTAAGGCATTCCTAATTATCACTCGCATGCGAACCTCATTTACATTTCCCCACTAACTCCCTCCTGCCATCCTCGCCACGTCCATCCTAATTATAGTAACGAGCCACATGAAAATTCATACGCTTGTTCCCCTCTCTTGTCAATTCACTTTCAGTAGAGCCTCTCGAGACCTCCCTGAGTGCGTTTCCAAGATGCCAAGAAAACAAAACATTTGAAAGGAAACAGTAAAAATAAATCGCAGCACCTACACACACAAGACTTCTTCAAGTTCACTTTGGCGCCTTTCTGCTTTGTCCGGCCAAGTTACTCCCCAAGTGGCTTTGGACACAGTAAAACACTGTAAGCAAGCTGTATTACAAGAGGCAACAGATTCATATTTCAGGGAGAGGGAAGCGAGCAGTATTGTAAGCTCTCCTACAAAAAGTACTGTCCCACAAAATGGGACACTCGCAGTGTCTAGAGGCTTTATAGTTGGTTGAAGTCGCTGACAACGCAGTTCCAAGAATTCCTCTCCCTGCCTGCGTTACTAACTTTGTGTACATTACATGATATGAGACATGTGTTACATGTAATTATTATCCTTCACGCGGATAGTGTTTCATGACTTCGGTCCCTGGTTAAAGTAACTAAATTTACCTCTGCAGTCCTCTGAGATGTATATATATGGTTAAGATGTATGGTGCGACGAAATGACTTTTAGCTCATAGCATTAAAAGTTGAGAGCTGCACCCACGTTTGATAAGAGACCCCTTGCCTAAAGCAAAGCCCAAGGACAGTTTGACAATGAGGAGTGTTGAACTGTCTGACTTCACAGAGTGCACGGCCGTTCCATAAACGTATTACAAAGGGCGAATGGTATATGAAAGCTTTTCCAGCACTGGAATTTCAATAACTTTAGACATGTTTGTTGATAATTGTTCCATCCATGCCTGTAGTCGGTACATTTTGAATGTGACAATGGAAATAGGCGTCAAATACTCTCCCTATCTGTGTAGTATGTAACCGTAGCGCCCAAACTCGCGTGAGGTATTGTGAAATGTGATGACAAAGTCCATAACGAATTGTTCCTCTAAATAAATCATGCACGATATGTTTCAGTAGTGCTACTAAAGTGCAACACAAACTTGTGTCTGCGGCTCCCGTACAGCTGATGTTTAAAATTGCACACAGCACATGGAGAAGTGAGCGCCTTTTCTCAGGCTTGAAACAGTATCGATTCGGAACCACAGTGGGAGATGTGTGGAGCGTGTGGGAGGACTGATTTGTAGGAAGTGAACAAATTGCAACGTCTTCCTCTCAGAAGAGATTCCAAGAAATTGTTGGGAACGAAGACGTTCCTTGAGAAATTTAAATTATCTAGTTCCCGTAATTTATTTTAGTCCGTGTAGTTCTTTTACTTGGAGTTGGTAGTCACCGTAAGTGCCTGAAAATGTGGGAAGACTGTGGCTCATCCTTGTCGTTAGCCGGATTGCTAACTCTTGTTACGGCAGGGCTTGCCCTCTGTTATGATTTGTCGCCACGGTTTAAGTACCATTTCAAGTTCGTTGTGTACATAGTAACAGTTATGGCGGTGCAACTGCTTTCGATACCATTCTCCCTAATAAGACCAAAGGATCCACGCAATGCAGGGTAATCAGTCGTTTGATTTATTGCTCAGTGCATGTGTGAGGGTGCTAAACTTGTAATCACATGAAGTAGGCCGTCACTAGGTAGCGTAATGTCGTGCGGTGTTGAAAGGGAATTTCATTCCGTGCTAATATCGTGGGAAGACAACTTTTTCAATGCTCAAATTTTCGAGCTTTATTTGAACTGTTGTGGACCGCATACACTTGTGCCACCGCTGAATTTGGCGTATTCATTACTCGTTTAACTTGTGGGAACGGAAATATAGCCAGGGTTTTGTTGTGGCTGCGACCAAACTCAAATTCTGTACACTCTGCCATTTGTATTCAGTAAAATAATACCCAGTTTGCAACTGGTTGTGCACTTTCATTCCACCAGAAAAGTTTCATGGGTTCCCCATTTGCGTTACGAGTATCTTCGAGAGGCTCGTCTGATATTATACTTGCTCACGCTCTCGCCAATCCTATTTTTAGATGAAAACAAATTACCACAGCTGCCAGAAAACGTCGTGTTGCACAAACTGGAAAGATGGGCATATGAAAGTGTTATCATAATTAACCAAAGTTTATTTTGGGCTGATGATACAAGAAATTTAAAGTAGGTTAATTATAGCCCGTGAAATAAAGTTTTATGTTTTACTAGCCACTCAATCTTTGTTGTGGTCATATGTTAAGCGTTTGCTAGCAAAGTCGGTCATTCGTCCAACTGACTTGTTGGTGAGCGAATATGCACAAACATTTTTGCACACCTGCCAGGTCGTTTCGCCGCTTTACGGAGTGCCCTTGTCCAGCTATTCTCGAAATAAAACATGAGCAACTGGGAGTAATGTCTAATCTGAAGATTGTCATTCGAAATCAGAAATATTTTTGCATCTCTTGAAGATTTAAATCCACATGCAAGTACAACGTACGATTACAAAGAATTTTAAAGGCTTTTGGTTTCTATCGAGGCCTTTGATTCAAAAAGCAATCTGTAACTTTCGGATATGGTTCTATCGTATCAAATCTTATATGGATTGCTACTTATTCACGGGGACATCCATACTTGCTAAATTTAACGGAGTACCTTCCGCAAAACTATTTTTGTATCCAAAACTCGCCAGTTAAATTACCACGAGTCTGGCCCCTTCAGGTCAGACCAACCGTGAATATTACAGATGAAATTCACCTCTGACTTACATTCCTTCACCTTTAATTTTATGAATCCATGTATGATTCATCTGTGCATACTTGTGAAATTAAGTTTGAGCATAATATGGGTCTATTCGATCTTATCTAATTCATTTATGCTTCTGGAATTTTTTCAGGATTCCTATGGCTATTTCTTACAAACTCGTTACTAGTCTTCTTGGGGTCACATGGGATGTTCAAAATGCAGAGCTGTTGGAGAAGAATTCGTCGTGTGTGATCGTTTGCAATCATCAATCCATGCTGGATGTTCTAGGTATATAAAATTTCCTTGCGCTGTACATATGCAAGCCACCAGCAGTGTTGGATATGTCGAGGAAATTAAGTCAGCTGGCATTCATAGATAAAAAACTTTCGCTTGATTCGTCTAAAGTAGTTTTCCTGCATGTGCTGCGTCTTGTCAATGTCACCTATTTTATTACTCAACCACTGGTGATTAATTCTAGTTGAAATTGGTGATTTTCACTTGAACTAGGGATGGCTGCCCTGTGGCCAGCCATGAAAAAATGTGTCGGGGTGGCCAAGCACGCTCTGATGTACTTCCCTGTATTTGGACAATACGCCTGGCTATGCGGCACAGTTTTTATAGACCGCTCGAAAGGCACGGAATCCAGAGCAAAAATAAACAAGTCGGCACAGGCGGCCAAGGATAACGATGTAAGGGCGTTGAAACTGACTGTATGTTTGCAAAGTTTGAGTCATTATACGTTGTGTCATACTTCCTCTTTTCAGGTGAAGATTTGGATTTTTCCTGAGGGTCACCGCCACAAAGGACCCGCCCTTCTGCCATTCAAGAAGGGAGCATTCTACATTGCCATGTACAACAAGCTTCCCATCATCCCTGTCGTTATCGGGCCGTACACATTTGTAGACGATCATAAGAAAATTTTTGACAGCGGTAACTGTAACATTAAGCTATTGGCTTTGCATAATGAAAATGGATATGGTGCGTGTAATTACCGAAGGTTATTTTCGAATGTTTCAGGCACAGCAACTATTAAGGTATTACCTGCGATAGAGCCTGAAGAATTCGGGGAAAACGTCCAAGAACTGCTTGACAAAACTTACAAGCTAATGCAAACGGAATTTGACATCTTGTCAAGAGCTCAGAGCCGGAACACAGATGGTCGGAACCAGACTATATTTTCCCCATCCTTCAACCCGACATCATCTTGAGATTTAGCCCCGAACTGAAACTTGTTATTCCTTGCACAAATTTGCTGACACAGAGTCACTGACAATAACCACTACCCACTACAAAGGCTCTGGGGCTGATTTTGTAGTTATATTTTGTTATTTAGTTCCTACAAGAATTCGCACACATCGTCTTTTCACAATTGCATGTGATCATGGCGTTTTGGCAGGGAACTTTGTAACTTAAGTTAAGTGTAAGTTGTGAAGTAATCATAGCTAATTCCGCATGCATTCCACCTTTACTTTCGAGTACAACATGTTGAGGCATCGGAGCTATAGAAAACTTTAGCTTCAAGTGGACCATGCGATTTTCTGTTATTATTTACTGCTTGACCCACGATATCCGTGGACCCTGGGAATGAAAGTTGTGAGAAGTTCTGTGTTGACGTTTTTGTTGAAAGTTTACGTTGAAACGAGTTATCAGTTATAAGTATCCTATCTCTTGAATAATCGTACAAAACTGACTAGTCTTTAATCTCCCTCCAACATGCTATTATACACTGATTACAAATTAGACGTTCATAAAATAAGTCCCTACGATCAAAATGAGTTAGTATGGCGTATGGACACGGAGTTCTCATATTTAATCAGTCTGCTAATCATGCATCAACTTTTTATGATTACTCACCGATATCCCAAATCTTTGGCCCTGAGCGTCAGTATGTGAGCACTAGCCTGTTCAAAGCCGAGACTGCCGAATAATTTTCCCGCGTGTGCATGTCCGCACGAGAAGTCCAACAACCACCAGATTTACATAAACTGCTTACGTGAATATGAGGTTCTCATCCGGGAGTGTAGTACGGAAGTTGACATTGTAATGCGACGACAAAACAGCACGAGAAATAGTTGTACTGCCTCCGTCACTTTCTGTCTTTTTCAATTTCTCGACAGGACCTTGAGATATTTCATTTGTTGCTCATTGTGGTCAAAATTGAGCATGACTGAAAGCATTGGAAACCACCGAAGACTCTCGTTGACTTTCAGAACACTGTGTCGCTACGGCTAAAGCGAGATACTTGCCCTGTTCGGACGTGTAGCTTTTTGACATCGTTTTGCAGGCCGTTGGAATTAAATGGACCTTAAAGTTAATTTGAATTTGGACCCAACAGAGACATCGCGCTCGGCCATCAATAGGAGTTAACTATGCTGAAAACATCGACCTCGGGTCCATTTCCTACGTTACGAGTCCAATTTAATAACCTAGGTTATACAAATATTGTTTCCACGCCCGTTCTAAATTAAAGTGCGTAGTGCACACTACATCTGGATCTTGAGTTATACGTTTCGATTTGCCCCGAAAACCAACACAAGTTTTACTTGCAGTTAAGAAACTGAATCTTGTAGAAAAGTCACGACAAGTGCTGCCCTCGTTATATCACATTACAGTTACACACAGAAAATAATTCTGATGTGAAATATTGCAAGATTGAACTGTCGGAAGTAAAATTCCGTGAAGCGTAAAAAACCCTTGCCTTTAAGTTCTGCATAGAGCAATCAATTCACATCATTCCAAGCATTACTCTCTGGATGATGTGTCGGGGTAAGTTGGTATGTGTTTTACGCATTTTTACCTCCAATTGGGTTCGTTTGATACAGTACTCACAGTACTGTAGTTATTTCGCAACTCAGATGAGTTCCTAACAAAATGATAGCCGACGTCAAAAAGGCAATGTTGACGTGACGGTTTCCCATGCATGAAAAGGCAATTGCTATCAGACGAGGTTGCTTCGGCACGAATCGCTTACAATAATCATTTGAGTTCAGTAAACACTTTTACACTTACGCTGCCGCACCTTACGAGTGAAAGCCACCATTTTGCGTCTGGAGATAGTCAGACCAAGTTCACCTGCTCAACGGAGAAATCCTTGTGACAATGATTTTAACTGCAGGCTCTGTGATATTTTTATTTTGTGCTTTGTTATGGGTGTGCATCATATATTTGATGAAGCCACAAATAAAGATGAAGCTGCAAGCAGGTGCAGCGTTGGTCGGCGTCACTATTGGTTCAATCATTTTGCTTCCATTCGCAACATTGAGGCCGGGTAGTGTGGAAAACATGCGGTAAGATCCTTCTGCAAGATATATTCGAAATTCACGGGTTGTAAATGTGACTTAAGCTAGACAAACTTCCTTGAACGACGAACCTGGCATTTCGTTTGGTAGGGTATTAATGAAATTTGTGAGGGGCGTCTCAGTCCTCACTGGGATTTCCTTTCATATTATCAACGGCGAATACTTATCGGAAGACCAAGGATGCATCGTGCTTCTAAATCACCAGAGCCTTCTGGATGCTACTGGTAGGAACTTTCCTTCTACGTTTCTTTGTCAAGCATGTTTCATCGTTTTACAGGCGTACCTTTCATTTCAATTTTGGATTCATGCGTAACTCTGATAATGAATGCTCAAATTTGAAGCACTGGGTGCACTTTGGCCCTTCATCAAGAGAGGCACCTTTGTGGCCAAAAGGTCCATGTTGCTCCATCCGGGTCTTGGCCTGTATATTCTGCTGGCCGGTGCCACACTTATTGACCGTACCAAAGGTGCTGAAGCTAAGCGAATGCTGTGTGAAGCAGCCATGTTGGCGAAAAAGAATCGAGTGAGCTCAAATTGCAAACTCTTGCCGTTTGTGATATCGTCATATGTGATGCGCAATTTATGAATTGCTTATTTCCAAATAATTTCACAGGTGAAGATGTTCCTCTTTCCTGAAGGAACACGAAATAAGGGATCGGGAATGTTACTATTTAAAAAGGGTGCATTCCACTTGGGAGTCCAATTCGCTTTACCCATCATTCCAGTCGTAATTTCTCCGTACGGCCTAACTGGTACTTAATAGAACTTTCATTTTGACATACACTTTGACTTTATCTAGTACCTAAGTTCTTGGTTCGAGGAAGACTCTGTTGACACATGAACCAATTTACTAATATTTAAACAAGTACCATAATCTCCACCTGGTACACTTTTCAGATACAATGACAATTAAAGTATTGCCACCAATTCCACCAGAAGAATTTCCTGTTGAAGTGGACGAGCTAGCGGGGAGAGTTGCGACCACAATGAAGGACGAATACGAGCGCCTGTACAAGGCCTCCAGGGAGAGACAGTCATTTTCAGGATATGAATGATCTATTCCGAAAAGGCCTACCAGGCTGTTCTCTTTAGAGCACCGATGTCCCATAAGCCATTCCCAAAGCTTCACGTTGTCCTTCCAAAATTAAACAGTTTTTATTTTTATTTCTGTAGTACTTTTAGTGAAAATAAAGTTTGCTTTGATCAATTTTGAGATAGTGCAGGTGCAAAATATGCAATACGTGTGGTTGAATTTGTCCGAATCTCTAAAATCTCCCCAAAAATAGTCACCATTTTCTGTTTTCACCGAGGCGCAAATCTTTGCAATTTAATCGGTGATCTGTTAATTTTAAACTGTTAATTTGAGATTTTGCTCGTACACAAATATGAAATGCCAAAAGTATACTGACTGAACAATGAGGTGTACATTGTCCCTTCGGCCAAATGACAATGCCCAGCTTTTATTATTATTTCCTTGTGCAAAACCGAAAGTTGAGTGGATTTTAAAGGAAGTGCGGAGGCCGGAGGCTTTAAGATGGCTTTATTACTAACAGCTGCAGTCTCATTCTGTCGCAAAAGTGCTGAATCAACGCGTAGAAAATGGCTCCCTCTGTAGAGCTTCGGTAAGAAGAAAGTTCTTTCTGAATGCTTCACAGTAGGTAGCCAAGCCAGCGTAAAAATGGAGCCAGGATGGACAGTACAGCAGTTGAATTGATCTATTAGAAAGAAAGAGCTTGTAATACAACAATTCCAAATCCACAGACTTCGGTCAGCTCACACTAATGCTGCTGGAAATATAATACTGTCTTGGGCTAGCAACTGTCTCAGTATTATAAAACAATTTTACTGCTACCCTGAAGCTATTAACAAGATAGACCCTGCTATAAATGGGTCGATGGATCCTGAAAAAATAAAGTTCAGTTCCAATCAAATAGACGTTATTTATCACGGAGGTGGCTACAACAACGGTAACCAGAGGCGCTCTGGAAGTCAGTACACAATCGACTAAAGCATAAGTATTTTATGTTTTAGTCACATGCTTACCGTCGTAAATACATATGACCGTTTGGTCCCAGTCCTTAGCAAGCTACCAGTTTGCTGTATTATTTGCTAACTTATTTAAGTAATTCAGGGTAATGAAACCTCGCCACAGAATAAATACAACATTCATTTGGTGGAACAGGAGGCAAAGATGAAGTCCATCCTTATGTGGCTCATGTTTTGAATGAGTAGAAACACTGGACCGCGGAACACCGGAAGAGGAACATTCAACCGCACAAGGAATAATATGCTTTTCGATGATCCAACTATCACATTAAACTACTATTTATGGATTTATGATGTAAAATAATGAAGTTCTAAAGAAAGTAAAAATTCTAAAAGTATTGTTAACATCCCGTATTAACTAGTAGAGAAAATAGGACGAGGTAAACGTAGGGTTGGTGACTATCCATGAGGTAGTTTGTATTTCCACAAAATATCCAACAGAGTACAGGGAAAATCAGGCACACACACTTAACAGGGTGGAAAATCATACACACACAGGGGTTAAAAGGACAGGTCAGGTCAGGTCCATTGTCCGTGCAGGAGTAAATTCCACATCAGGTATTGGGTAGGAATAGGATGTCAGAAAATATTCCTGCTACGGTTGAACAAACAACCGTAGTCAACAGCTACATCTCCCCACGTTACCGTGACGCCGGGCAGGTTTACATTTAAATCGGTCGGGTCATTTGGAGTCATCCAATGACTACTGATTGGAATTTTTTAACTCAGTCTTCACCAATCCATTGGGACCAACTTAGTACACTAAGCCATTAAAATTGGCGGGAATCCGTCTGGTCATTGGGATAGGAGTTAACCTTTCTGTATTTCACATGCCAATTCTATAACCGGGTCTTTCGTCATTAAAAGATACTACAGACGTGGTTAGACAATGTATAATTTCCCTACAGCTTATAAACGATTTTTACTGCGTATGTTCATAACAAAGTTCAATTGACTACCCTGGCACTACTTTCCTAAATTCGGATTACCGGTTGATTCTCAATGGCGATATGAGTGTTGTTCAGTTTGCGTTGTTTGCGTCAGAAATGAAGAAGGTTGACTTTCGTAATTGCATTTGTTTACATTTCTACCTTTCTTTTTGTTGCTGGTGGAGGGGGTGCTGTGGGTTGCTGTCACTCATCGTGGTTGAATGACTGTCATTTAGATTCAGAGGATGTACTGGGTGTCCACGAATGATTTCGTCGGTTTGTTTCTTGAATAAAACCCAAACTATTCAAGCTAGGAACATAACAACTCAAATTAAAGCTGAGTAAGTCTGTGGTATTATATCACCCTAGAATATCACCTCAGCTGAAAAATAATTTTTGGGCGTAAGCTGCAGCTTACATTGTATATAGCGTAAACTGTCGAGTATAGTGTTTGGTATCCATGAACGCTAGAGCTTGGGTAATTACAACGCGACCCATTACGAATTACCCATTACCAGTGATAGGGAAAATCTCTATTCCGGATTATCGATTGCGAATGGATTACTGGATTACGTAATCCACACCTTTTTATGCGATTCAAAAAATCCGTATTACACAATCCACAAACATTTTCAGACTATATTCCTAATCCATAACCCATGGTAGAGGATCGCAAATTCCATATTCTACAATCCGGAGTAAAGTGGAGCTGGCACCGCTTTGAAGCATGGGGAAAGTGCCAAGAATGCCTGTTTCACAACTTTTGCTGAAAAAATACCTAAAATTATTAGACTGGCAAGACTGCTAGCATGATTTTGATTTGTTTCAGTTTGACTGAACGTTTCAGCGTTGTTTCGTTTATAAATAATCCTCATCATCAGTATTAAATTTAAAAAGTATGCAAAAGGCTGAGTGAGCATCCAATGCACTCTAAAGGGTTTTAGTCCCAATGATTCCGTTGTTGTTAGTGATACTGATACAAGAAATGCAACAGTCAAATTGCAGTGTTTAAAGTTTCGTGATGATCATTTAACTGGCTCAAAACTGCTGCATCATTATCCGACTGTTCGCGAAGTGTTTGTACGTTACCAGTCATCACTGCGCTCTTCTGCGCCAGTGGAGCGCCTTTTCAGTATTTCTGGGTAAATTTCGAATTCCCGTCGTAATCAAATGTCTGATGATGTGTTCGAAAGTCTTGCACTACTTTAGTTTAACTCGAAATTTTAGTTGTTGCCACGTAGAATAGCTCTGCAATATAATAGATTTTTGTGACCTAGCTTTCCATAATCCGGATTACGGAATGCTGAATATATTCCGTAATCCAGGCCATCTCCTGTGGAGGTTGTAACCCATATTCCGTTAATCCTGCATATTTTTTGGACTGAAATCCTAATCCAAGTGTAATCCGCAGTAAACTTCAAGAAATCCACAATCCGTAATCCACCTGAATTTCTGTTGATTTCTCATCCCTGCCCATTACATCTAATATTTTCTAGTTCTCCCATTACTGATTACCCATGACTTGGAAAGTGAAAAAATGTTTTGGGGCTAGCATGTCCTAGGGAAGGTTCACATTCCCTATTAACCCCGACCTGACTAAGCCTCCTATTAAGAGCAGTGTATAAGCGGTATTAATACCGAGACCCCATGCATCGAAGTGTAATAGTCAATTTACCGAGTAGTTTTTAGGCAGGTGAATAAATAAAGAAGTAATTATCAATTTTATCAGTGACTGCGTAAATTGGACTTTTATTGATGAACGTAATTAAGCGATCCAAACACTTACTTTACGACTTCTACTATCGGAATGGCTTTTGTAATTCTCTACGTAACTAGCCAAAGAACGTGTATTGAGGTTAGGATGGTGCCGAAGTTAATGGCGTAACCCACACAGCCATGTTCACTTGTCACCACAGCGTTTCATTTAAAAATTTAGGAATAATATCCTAGTAATCCTAATAGGAAGTTTCCCACAAAATAATAGTTCCATTACTGTTCCCTTGAGTATTTTAGCGAATTTTCAAGAAACGTCAACTTCTTAAATATTCATTCGTATCCACAGAAACTATCCCAACAACTTTAGGTTAGCGCTTAACGGAAACCGTATTATTCTCATACCGTGTAGAAAGAAAACACTAACTATGTCAATCTTCTGCAGTCGTAATCTCGTGTTACGCTGTCTTAAATGGCAGGTACGGTAAGGGTTGTCGGAAAAGTTTGTGCACCATCGTGCTTTACTTTCGTCTCCCGCTCCCACCCCCGCCCAGTGCCGAGTGTAATGAAGGCGAAAAACGCGGTGACATTCGCAGTGAAGTCGTTATGGAAATGTTGAGGGTTTAAACGAACCTATAGGCCGTCAATTCTGACTGCAGACTGCAGAGAATTACATTCTAATTCTAGAGAATTAAAATTGTGAATGCAGTGAATAGAGGATTTAATTTCTCTCGAATGCTCTCCAGAAGACAGAACTGAGGGCCTACAGGTTCGCTCGCACCCTCTACAATTTCCATAACAACCTCACTGCGAATTTCACCGTGTGTTCCGCCGTCAGGCTACAAAATTTAACTTCAAGCGCTTCTCTAGCTCTTCGGCGAAACACGCGCAACGCATGAAAGAGTGGACCGATTCGGGTCATTGTTATTTTAATAAATAGAGAATTAAATTCTCTCAGACGGTCTCACAGGATTTAATGCTAAACACGTGTAGTGAAATTTCGAAAGGAGGTTAAAAAATTCGGAGCAATATGAATTTCAGATTAAACTGCTCCAAGCTTCGCTTTTAAGTTTTGAAGAAACGATAGCAGCTGTGACAAGATGCACATCTTAGAGAAATTATTTTTTTATATTTTAAACAAAAAATTACTCGAATTGTTCAAAGCGTTTGAGAGCTGTGTTTTTTAGCCTGTGGATCATAAATAATTTCGTCTTTCCCACCGGAATGGACCGAATGCTGACGCGCGGTGCGGAACGTCAGGTACTAATAGATGGAAGAATCGCGATTCTTCTGGATTCATACTGGGCGGGAGTGGAGCACGATGGCGCACGAACCCTTCCGTTTTTCTCAGAAATGGCATTAAGTTTAGCTGCTTTAATCGTAGTAAGCTCAATATTTTAGCCTTTAAACTCTTTTAGTTGTGTTATCAAAAGCATCGTTCACTAGATTTCTCCCCAAATCACCGTGCATTGATTTTCTTCTCCTGATTTGAGTCAAATCTTTATATTTTGTTTGATGGGGCTCAACTTCATTTCAAAGCATAGGAAGTTAATTCAAAACAACTCAAACACAGATCTAAGGACAGTTTCCTAATATTCTGGAGCCAAAGCAGGTAGAATATTATGACTATGTGACGGATATTTATAGAAAACGTATGAATGATTACCAATCCAGTTGTAGAATTATTGCGTCTGAGAGTTTCCCTCGGAAAGAATTTATTATACATAAAAGATATCAGAAATTACATCTTTAGTTTGAAACTATAGCTCCTTCATCTTCAAGCATTTCTGATGTTTACCTCTCAGTGTGGCAGCTGTCTGAGAGTGCATCGGCGAACTATTCAAAAACTAACTGATCGAGACCGATTGGGGAGGTTCACACTCCGAACTTCAATTCTGTGTCTCCGACTCACTTCGTTCATCAAAGCGCTCCCATTCAAGCTCACCTCGTCTGATCGGATGCGCGTGGAGCTTTTGAGGACGGCGTGGGAGCAGTTCCTCTGGTACTCTGTAAATGTGGTAATATATTTACATGGTGCATTCCAAATTACTACCTGTTCCATTAACTTGTTGAATAACGGATTCTCTGGAGACTCGGCGGTGCATCTTTTGTACCTTATGGAGTCTACTTTCACCGTCCTCTTCTTTTTGACGCTCTTGTTCAAATCCACGGAGGCAGTTCAACTTATCAATCAACTTGATACATTCCTGATACGAACTCAAGGTAAAATTGATATGATGTAGTGCACGAGTGCTGATCAGCATGTTTAAGCGTTAATATCATTTTTGAATTGCAGAGTTGGCTCCTGAGGTCGGGTCTTGGTTCGCTGATCCATTCAGCATATTTGCTATTAATTACTTTAGCTTCCTAACTTGTATCTTTGCATCAATTATAAATGCTATCGTGTTCCTATTGAATCCGAACGGGATCATGTACGTTTATGCCCACCTGCCCATAGTGATTCAATCACAGCCAGGAGTGTTTCCCTTGTCATTTGGATTCCAAGCAGTGGTGATTCTTTGGAGTGCCTCCATTATGGGCTCCGCTTTCTGCTGGTGGACAGCCATAATTTTTCAAACCAAGATTTGGTTAGACTACCTAATAAGGTACTCACTATAAAGAACACAGAAGTTGCCTCAGAAATGAGCTGGCAACTAATAATAATGATACAACATTTAGGAATCAGCAAGAAATGATTTTGTCGCGGATAACAGCGGAAACAAGAGCTCTACAGACAGAACTGACGGGCTACAGGGTCATTCAAACCCTTAACAATTTCCATAACGACCTCACTGCGACTTTCATTGCTTGTTTTACCGCTGTTACGTGTTTTGTTACAGTGCTCACCATGTACGGTATGCTGAGAGGCTACGCACTCCTTAGCCCCATGATATATGTTCTTTACCCGTTGTGCTGTTTCTTTGGCATCTTTGTTCTTATAGTGTACTATGGACAGCAGTACGCTTTGGTGAGGGACTGCCAGTGTTTGTTTGAAGTAATGTTACAAAATATCAACTGGAACAGGCAAATAACCTCGACTGAACGAAAAATTCTCTCACGTCAGGTCGCCTCCTTCAGACCTGTGATAACAAAGCTCAGTTTTTTCGGTTTCATTACGTTGGACACTGTGGAGTCTTCAATTCAAGAAATATTCAATTATGAGCTACTTCTTTTGAGCTTCTAACGGACGCAATCTGTCATGGTCATGTGATATTGACCAAGACGTTAAAGAAGCACAGCATGGTGCCAGTAGCCACTGTTTTCAACTTTCTACCACTCTGGGATAGTCAATATTTAGATTTTGTATAGACTTCAGAAGAGTGTAACTCAAAATGAAATAAATGTTTACGTAAATTTTGAATTGAAACAAATTGTATTGTGTTGTTGGTGCGCACTTGGAGTTACGCTTGCTATGTACGGATAAGTGACCTGAAAATGTCAGTAACTTCATGAGTATGTCGACCTGAATGACAAGATTACTCTCAAGTTTGTGACCAAAGGGTTCCTGTCGGTGAGGTACCATTGGTACAAGAGATGAAAATCTTCATTCCTGAAATTACTGTTTCCTAAGTAATAAAAAATTGAAAATTTCGTAATCATAAACTCTGGAGAGTTTAATATTGGATATCCCATAAGATTCTCCATACAAACAAGAGTCCCTGTCAGTTCAAAATCGTAATCGATTTTTAAATCAAGATTTCGGCTACATATTTTGTGAACTAAAGAAACCTGAAAGTAGCATTTGTTAACAAATTAATTATCTTGGAAAGAAAAAAACGCTGTTGATAATGAATTGGAAACTACCCGAGGAAGAAAATCAGAAAAAACCACCTATTTTACCTCATATCTCTGGTGCCTGTGATATTTCCCGAAAATAATCAACGGCAGGAATCTTTTGGTCACAAAATTTTTGTAATTTGAGAATAATCGTTCCATTCTAATTGCAGCCTCATGAAGTTACTCAGTATTGTTGATAATGATAATGAAGTACAATTTTAACGTTTAGTTTATCAAACAAGGAACAAACAACCACACGATAACGCAGCAAGATCACCAATGTATAAATTAATTTCATTCCGTGCCTACAGACCCGGCTTGCCGCGACATCTTGTAATATTAAACTAAATTTTTAAAAAAGCCATAATGTTCCTGTGGTTACCGAGGAACACGAACGAATCGTGTTTCGTGTTTTCTGTTGTAATGTTTAGTCCTTTTAGTATGAGTGAAGCTCCAGGCAGTCCCAGTGGGATAATGGACCGGTCACGTTGTCCACTCCTACTCGAGCAGTGACGCGCATGAGAAGCCAAAAGCCAAAGCTAAACAGCTAAAACCTTAACCTAACGTACTTTACTAGCTACGAGTCGTAGTCTACGACTGACTAGGAGACTAGGACCTAGGACAGAGAGTGCATGGAATCGTCAAGATCGCTAAGCGACAGTAAAGTGGAGTAGAGATTCCCGTAGTCACTTCGATTGCAAATCTTACAGAGTCAATATCAACATGGGAGTCCCTGTCTCTCTCGTCGCCGTTACTGGGTTTAATGAGAGTTTGCCTTCGCCATATGTCACCACTAATGACTCAGAGCTCCGGAAGTCCAAGGAAGTTTCTCAGGAGTCTGTGTTTGACAAACTTTATGTGTATCCAATTTTTGCTCCAGACCGGCGTGCTCAACAAAAATGTAGAAATCAAGTGCCGCTGAAGCCTATTGTTATGATGAGGTGGAGGTTTGATTTTAGTTTTCTAAGTTAACATTATTACCGATGCTTGGCATACTTTGACTTTACCTGTGATGTCATAAGTCATAATTTAGATATGAAGCTGGGAAAGAACCTCAAGTCATAGACACGTTAACAATTCTGCGAAATTTGGATGCAACTGGTAATTTAGAGAAGTAAGTTTTGATTTTGCGCAGCTCCTCATGTCAGTCGCATTTGTCCTCACTAAAGGGGTACAAAAGTACATTCTATGTTTAAATAGGAACTCCGCAGTTTTGACATCGCTGTTGGTTGCACAATTTGAAGAAGATTTGGTAGTGAATTATGGATACGGGTTCAGCAGGACCACCGGAAAGTGTTACTTTTTTAAGCAAGGGAATTTCGATATGCTTCTATCCAAAGTTGCCAATGATGAAAACATGAACCGAACGAATTTGCCGTCCCAGAAGGTTTTCCTCATGTATCTTCATCAGTTTTTGAATAGTCTCTCAGGGTATGGTTGGATTGGGCGTGTAAATTTGGTTCCTAGCATAAAGTGTCATTGCATTGTCAGTATTTAAAATAGATTGTGCATCCATGCAGATCGGTTTGGCTTAATGGTTACTGCATCAGCGGACCTGAAGATCCATCAGAAAGAATACTGGTGGACTCAATGGGTGTGAACACTATTCCGGCAAAGGTCACGATTTGGGTGAAACATTTAAGTGGGATCCACTGCGTTCGAACCAAAAATCGACTAGAAATTTACGCTCGGACTGCAGATGACAAAACTAAAGCTATTTGGTTCCGCGGTGAGTTTGCTAACTCTCTCGTCGTGTCCGACGTTGAGAACGGCCTAATGTCCATCCTGATTCCGCCGTATTGTCAGTACGCCGAAAATGTAAAAAACGTGTAATGAATCAATAAATATCAACCGTGGTTAGCCGATCATATTAATATCATTTTCACATCGTTTATCCAAGAAGAAATTATCGTTCAGATTTATTTGAAAGTTCGTGTAATTAATTAATTTCCGGAACGAACTCTTCGATCAACAAAGTTCCATCCAGACGCCGTCCGATTTTGAGATGTTCAAGATCCACTCCGTCCGGAATGTCAATAACCTCGGTCACCTTCCGAGCATTCATGAGACCCTTCTTCTGCCTTTGAGCTGTGATCTGTAACATAGTGTACAAGATGATTTTATTTTATTTTAGTGAAGCTCAGTGGTCCACAAGTGAAATGCAATTTTACGACTAGTCTCCTATCATCCAAGTCGAGGGAGATCTCATCATTTTTGAACCCTGACATGTCCACCTTTGCTCGATAAGCTTGCGCTGGGGCCGGATTTCGGGAACTTGATGCATTTGGCTGGACTTCCGATGGAACTCGCAGATTTTTTTGCACTCTCACACGAGCTGGCGCAGAGGAGGTCCAATTTTCAGGGCGCTTGTTTGCTGAAAAGCGCCGGACACTCTCTTCCACTATATCCCGCGGAGTAACCCATGGCTCGATTCTGAAATGAATGAAGTTAATAACAATGTAACAATGTATGTATCCGTTTAATGTACCGTCAGGTCACTACAATACTTTGCGGTATCTCGAGAGGAACCGTTGTCTTCATTTTTGGTCGTCTCCACAACGTTAGCATCCACATTTTTTTGATGGTCGTTCTCGTGTATGTCTGGCTTCCCTGCCGTCGCTCTGTGATGACCGATGGATTCCCCAGCAGCTTTATCACCGAATGAGCTGCCGATTGTGTTGACACTACGTGTAGAATTAGTGCGGGATCTCGAGAGGTACGATCGAGCCTTTGCATTCTCCTCCTTTTTGCGCCGATTAAGTTTGTCACACATTCTCCCAATGTGCTCCCTCATTTCCGGCGTTTTGAGCAAGTATGATTTTGCTGGATGCACATGACCTGAGCAAACAAGAACTCTTGTCTTTCATAGTGGAAGGATCTAAAGCTCGATTTTCAGTAGCTGGATTGTGGCATATGACACTCTTAAAAGTCAGATAACATGCATTTATAGTGACGAAGATGCCTTATGCTCATGGCTACCTTGGTTCACCAAGTCGTGGACGACCATATCAAGGGTATAGTTTATTCGAACTTCTCGCTCAGCCACATCTTTCATGTTCAAGGTTTCCTTCACCTTCTTTGATTTTACTTCGAGTTGGGAACCGGAGATCTTAGACGTAGCCGTTGACATTTTATAATTTTATAGTATACTGGATCAGTGTTTTGAATTTTTGACCTTCGCTCGTCACTAGTGTCATACTTTTCAATTTTGCATCGTAGTGCTGCTACTAGTGCTGAATCGAGTGAAGCTGAGTGATACACGATGTCGCCGTGATCCGTTGTACCTAGCAATAGCAACAGCGACAGTAACAGTACGGCGACGAAGTTTAAAATATTATGAAGTTGACAAAAATGAGAAGCACTAAGCACTGTATTATTGTTACTATTTACTATATTTTGCCACCATTTGCTGCCTTCATCCCGGCGCTATGACATCTGCTGCCCGGCTGCTAATTTCGGTGCTCATTCTGAGCTAGTAATCATGGGGATTCTCTGGACCATACGGAGTCAAACCAACAATGTTTTATTGGATCTTTAGAAAGGAGAAATCACGTATAAATGCAAGTGATGAGAGCGAGTCTTAATGGTGAGGATAACGCTGTGAAAACGCAGAACATGGTGACGTCTAATAGAACGCATCTGCGCGTATCCTTACGCCATCCACGTTCACATCTGATCTGAGGACACCAATAACTGAAGTTTGAAGCACCTTACACAGAAGCACAAGAGCTCACAACACGGATAAATCACGTAACAATCGTTGCTAGTTTAAATAACATGTAAATGACTATCATCGTACACCAGTCAATGACTATCTCCAAGCCTGCTCGAGCTGCTTCCTGGCTGCGAGTCGCTTCGTCACGTAGGCACCTGCAACCAAAGCTGCGAGCACAACTGTGATAAACCAGTGGTCGAAATCATCCTTGAGGACATCGAAAGTCTTGGAAGGCGTCACTCGGGTGTAAAACAAATCTGTGGGAAACAGTAAAAATGGTTGGTTACTTCAGCCGGACGTGGCTTCCCGTCATAACTTCGGGGAGCACTTACCAAGCCCATGGGCTAATACTAGGACAGTTGACTCCAACCGAGTCGGCCAAGTCTTAATCCCGTTCACTCGCCGGACGCTTTGATTATAATTGATGATCATTTCATCCGGTACCGGTAATTCCGGAATATAAGGCATGGAGAGGATAACTCCATCCTCATCCTGAATTTGCTGGACGTAATGCTGCTGGCTGAGTCGGGGCTGGAGGATCATTCGCGGCAACTCTAAAATCCCACCGCTCGGAAGAGCCACGAGGACATCTTTGCTCGTAATTCCTTTTTCAGTTCGGGTGTGAGTCATGTACTGGATCCCGGTGGGGAAGACGTAGGACTGTTTCACAATTATGGGCTGAAATACGGCGCTGAATGAAGAGAATGCTGAAATTGTACGAAGAAATTCAGTTAACTTGGTCACTGTCATTTGAGTTGCTCATTGGCAAGAATGAACCATTTATGTACCGGTTGAATTGCTCTGAGCCTGTCCCTCGTAAAGTTCCACAGAATTGATTTCATATCTGCGGGATTTCTCGCTATACAAGGAGTACACGATCCAGTGCTCAGAATGAACCACATGAACCGGACCGCGGGACTTCTTGTGCCAAAAGGAATGGATAACATTGCCTAATTTAAAAAAAACAAATTCACTTAAAAACGCAATCATTACCTCTGACATACGTCAGACTCAATATGTCACGACTGAATTACCGGAAACAGCATCAACCAGATAAAGGTTAATATTCCCAGCCTCATTCTCTCCAGTGATGACGGCAACAAGGTTAGGATTCATATATTTGTAGGAAACGGACCGATCCGGCAATACTCGTCCTTGAGAATGAACCCGTTCACCGAGAAGCTTACCATGAACTCCAAGAATTTCTCCTTCTCCCAGATTCAGTTCCCACAGTAGTTTTCCTTGCAATTTCTGAAAAATGGACCACCATATTGCAAGAAACTGTTAACATCACAATCACGGACCAATATTTGTATACCTACCATCGTCGCCGGAATAGGTCGGATACCGTAACCTTGAAGTACCGGAGGGTTCTTTTTGGCAATGAAAAAGTAGGAGTTGGACACTTTTGGAATGGTTGCGGGATAAGAGTGAATGACAAGGCTCGTGTCCATGAGAAGAATAGGCTTCAAGAACTTGGTCTCCTCAGTTCCGTGCAAGAGGATCTGGGCCTGGAGAAGTGGAGGATATGTTTGCGGCTGATCCAAGGACTTCCCATCTACAGGGTTGAAAGGATACAAAATCGTCGTTCCAGAATTCGCTGAGGCGCTGCCATACAGTACGGTTGCTTGAGGTTTTAGCGGAGCATATTTTGCTGGTCGCTGAATGTACAAGAATACATTTGAACCCCCGATCAACTCAAAATCGGGGAGCACAAAGGAATAGAGGATCGAGCCAGTGGAGCTGTCCATCCCGATGACCTATCACATATGACAAATACACAATACGTGGGTGAATGAGATGATATCAGGATTTAATAGCATCAGCGTGAATCATTGGAACAACTGGCGTGGAACAAACCTGTCCAACGGATGTGACTACGACGATAATCTTCCGCAGGCCGAATCTGTCCAGGTTGGAAGAATAGAGACTTTCGCCGAGAACCAGTGCTTCCACTTCGTACTTGACTCTAGAAAAGAACGCAGTAAAGACATCCTGCTGTGACTGGTACGGATTCCAGCTTGGTCCGAGTTCGCTGGGATAGTCGACTACTTCAGCGGCTAATACTGATCCGAGTGCCTCGTGCCGGTTCCAATCAACGTTGACTTGTGCCTTGTTTGAAGCCTTTGCATCAATTTTCGTTCCAAACAAGAGCTCCTCCTTTGTGAAACCGATGAAACCGCAGCGGGAGCCAGCACAAAATCCTTTGGTGACTTGCAAACTTGTGACTGGGATGGTACACTGGACTCGGAGCTCTTGTGATGGGAGCTTCTCGAGATTCTTGTTGAAGACTTGTACTAAAATCTCTCGAGGGGACTGAATACTTGATATAAATAATACTGGCTCTTCCTCCAGCTGCCCTTGAGATAAATCCACGACCCCCGACGGAGTAGAATATGGGATGGGTAACAATTCTGGGCCATTCCTTTAACACAAAAATTGAACCTGTTGTGATGGAAATAAATTGCTACTGCAAATATAGAGGAATAACCGTCATACTTGTCATTTTTGAGAATATGGAAAATTTGGAAACCCTGTTTTCCTTTGAGTAGCACGGATGGGATCTTCCCACTCCCAGCACTTCTGATTTCTATGACTTCAAATCCATCCTCTAGATTTTTTCGGGATTTCGATCCATTTTCCAAATTTACAACAGTAATCTGATTGTTTTGGGAACACACGAGATACTCAGAGGTGATTTCGCAGATTCCCGGTGTTGGCGATTCAAGCTTCACAATTCGAATGGACTTTCCTCCATCTTTGTCATCTTGCTCGAGATTCTCCGTGGCTATCGTTATTTCTGGGAATCTTGACTTAGCATCCACGAGATAAATATTTGAGCTTGACTCCCCAGCTTGGGTGATAGAACCACTGAAGGCACGTTCGTCAATCAGTGCTCCTGTGGAAGCCTCGAATGTTCTTACTTTCACGAGGTCTGGGAATGAGGATATGGCAATTATAGAGTTTTCGTTAAAGTTTCCCAAATATTTTAGCTCTCCGTCAGATTCCAGGACTTGCCGGTACAGTATGGCTCCTAGTATATGCCAAAACGCAATTTTTTCAATTGAATCTCCTCGGTACTGATTATAACGATTTTAGAAACATACCAGTATTCGAGTTGATTGCACCGAGCACATTGTTCCTGGCACCAACTATGATTCGCTTAGGCTGTCTCAAGTCCGTCAAAATAAAATTTATATGGCCAAAGAACTTTTGATGCCTAGAAATGGCATTTTATCAACTTAAAACATGTTACAAAATTTCGCCGTCAGAATCGACTTTACAACCAAATTTTTACTAAAATCTCACCAATCAAACTTTCCAACCTGGTCTTCGTACAAGCAACTGGAAGGCACAATAGCGTAAAGCAATGCTAATGTGATGAGAGTAGTCCAACTTAGTATTTTCACACTCATTTTACATTCAAATCCTAATTACCACACCACAACGCCTCCGGGTACTGTATTGTTTGTCGTCACTTAGGGTATTGCAACTTGAGTATTTTAAAAGGAATCCCTTCAGCAAGAGTTGACGAAATATTTATCAACTTTTACAATTATTTTCTTCAGCAAACAAGCCGTTCAGAATGGCTCATTCATCAACCACGGCGTGTATTACATGACCGAACCTACCGTCACCGTCAGCTGAAACTGAAACAGGAAAATTTTAAATTCGTCAATAGCATTAGTGTTGTACCGCCGTAAATTCGCGAGGTTTAGCCTCAATGTACATTGTATCATTGTTGACGGCACTCGCTGCATTTTTATCAGAAGAGTAACGTTTTTCAATACCAAGTTAATAAAACTACCCGCTACTGTGGTACATTGCCGATTGCCGTACATGATCCATTCTGTTACTTTGAATTAATGCCACTCTAATGAAGGTGAAAGTACTATTCTAACATCAAGTGAAAACTTCTATTTGAAACTGAAAATCCGTGTTTCTAAAGGCACATTGAAAACTACATGCCCCATTCCCTTTCTCACTATAGCTAAAGAAAGTGCCGTATTTTATTTTATTCACACTACTGCTGGGCGGCAGACCCAAGGAAGAGGCGCACATGGTAATTACTATTATTATTTTCCCGGCGCCTTCTGTTACAAAGTCGTCTCGTGACCCGAAACAACTATTTGCATCTATTAGATTTGGCGGACAAACGTAGGGGAAAACATGCTAGTTAAACAGGATGTGGGCGTGGGTGTAGCTCCTTATAATAATGCTGTCCCTGCCTTTACGCTTAAATATCAAGTAAATAACACCATTCCATAAACAACAATGAGCGTAGAGAGTGAGATTTTAGTTCAAGCTGACACAGGAAGGAACATGTTCGGTCAATTCCTTCCAGATATTTTAGTTTAATGGATTTAGGCTAGTGCTGTTAGCGTCATGACAAACCCTGATACTTCGCTTCTATTCAATCTAAAGTATTTCACATCTCGTTCAAGAAACACATCGAGGGAATAATTTTACATTGACTCCACCTAAACAGACATGGAACAGCGAGACGTACGAATTAAATGTACTAATCTCAGCACTCAGCATTGCTTTAACTTAACACGCTTCTGAATCTGACTGTGGAAAATAACTCTTTCGCCCTAAAAGGAATGCAAATATGTTGAGAGCTACAGTGGAAAAAATATTAAGAATTTTTTTCTCCACACATCGCACCGTCCGACTTAGAGGCGTGAATAAAGTAGATGATATGATGATGATTATGCGACAGAAGGGCTAGATGGACTCCAAAGAAAAGTACGATGAAAAGTGAGCGCATCATCTTCTGTACCTTGGATATGATCATCGTCGTAAAGCGTCTACCTTGACGGAACAGAAAAACAACACCATATTACTTCAATGCTCACAACTCGACAACCTAGCCTGTAACCCGTACGGCAGTCATCAACAAGTCAGACTTGTACCATTGGATATTACCTGTAGTGCATTGTTATTAGCGTATACCTCTTTCCTGATCTCCAGATTCTTGTTGAAACGTGGGGAAAAACTACAGTTTCGCGTACGTGAGCACCTAAATAAAAACATATCATCACCAATGCAAGGCCAAAAATCTTTTATGGAAACTATGTGTTATCTTTTTGCAAACTCGTGTTTAGCAAAGATTAATCACACAATAAAACTTTGGGAAACTACAATCCTCCTCAAGTGTTCTAACTGCCTGAATCAGAAGCCCGAAAGTTCCGGTTCAAGGCCAATGAATGATGCACTCATGTGGTTGACGCATTCTCTCAGAGATTAAAAAAAGGAGAAGATCAATGCTTAAGTTTAAGTCGGGCGTCGGCATCAACCTCTCTCACAGTCTGATAACGTCACTGTACTGGACGGAATGACGACTCAAACCTGTGGCTGTCAAGCTCATTTCAATCTGCACTTTGGTTGGATTAAGATTACAGCGCTTTTTAAATAATTCCTTCGCGATGGTAAGTCCCTCTTTGGAATGGTTACCTCGATATCTATTAATAATATGTTACTTATCAGCTTGGATATTGCTTTGTTTCTCACATCTCAGTTCCTAGCGTTGCTATTACTCATTGCTGTACCTGCGTGTCTTGCTGTGCCCCTGGAGTCTAACGACCATCATTCTCAAGATCCTTCCAGGGTTGATAAACCCGCTGTAGAGGAAATCCGCCCTGTACTCCAGAAAATGGCGGAAAGTGTACACTATCTCCTCAATCAACTCGTCGACAGTCCATTGGTGTTGCTTAACAAGACAACGATTCAGTCCCAGCCTGTGCTTCGCCAAGCGTTCGACCACGTTCACCTGAGTGTCAACGATCTTGCGGATCACATCCTTCTTTACCTGCACCACCGCATGTCGCCCCAATCCCACCCGGAGCAGAGGAGAAACAAAGACGATGACGTGATTGACTGGAAAGCTGACGAACATAGAGACCTTTTCATTAATCAACTTGCAGAACATCGTCGCCTCCTATTTCGTCAACTTGCTCAGCGCCAATTTGAAACTTTTATTTCTCGTTTTCTAACACCCGTTGAAATCCAAAAGAAGAAATAAAAAATTTTAATTCTTTTTTCAATGAGCCCACAAGCATTTGCTGTTCAGGCCTCGTAACAGTTCAGTTGAGTATCTGCTAGCAGGAGATTGGTGTGATGTGTGATTTATTAGTCTGGTACCGCATGTATAATAATTTCAAAAGTAAGGATCGCTGAGATCATCGTCATTTTCCCGCCCTTTACTTTCACTGATGGCGAAATGCACACGTGCATGGTATTTTCCATGAAGCTCTACTAGCAGTCCTCATGTTTACAATGCTGCAATAATTATTGCTTTCATGGCGATAAACGTCATGCGTCAATTGTAGCTAAACTCTTTGATTCACCAGCAGGTTGATTGACGTTTCACGCCGTGTTTACCCGCAATCAGTGAACTTCGCATCAGACACCTGTGAGTCGCCGAACTCCGGATGACCCTTAAAAATGTTCTACATCGTGTTAAGTTCAACCTAGCTTTACGAAATCATTAGGCATGATTCCATCAACAGTGGATCAGCACTTTTGTTCTCACGAGCGCAAAAACTTATGTAAAGTTCAGAACCCCTGCATAGGCATTATGAGTAATATGTGATTGTGCTCGATGGAAAGAGATGGAAATACCCATCTCAATGATTCAGACAAATCTATAGGAAGAGCGGAAGCCGAGGGCTCTTCGACCTCTATTGAGACAGTTCATTTTCTTTCTGCCACCAACGTGTGCTCTTTACGTTATTATTATGCACAATTTTGAAGGTTCATTACATGCCAAATTAGAGTGGGACTTTGAGTCAAAAGCATTCATCGGCGAACGGCAGTACAGTGGGAACCACTCGTGGTTGAAGGTGCGCAAAAGAAGCTGGCAGCGAATGAAAGTTCTCCTTCACATCATTGTGGATTTTCACGTGCCAAAGGCAAAGCGCATAGCCTTGTCAACGCAAATCCCTTCTAAACTACGGTCGATATTCTGTAGAATATGAAAGGGCAGGTGAGCCAACACGAAATTTCGCATATCCTACGTATTATTATTTGTACGTTTTAAAAATAAAATCCACTCACAAAATTTTATATTCTGTGGTTCGATTTTAGATTTTACTAATGTTCCTGACAGTAGCACATGTCTGTCTCGCCGCTCCTCCTCAAGCGCGTCGGAAAGTGGATTCAACTATGGGCCCAGCCCCTTCTCCGGCGCGCCGAAAAGTGGATGTAACAACAAATCCAGCCCCAACTCGAGCACTTCGGAAAGTGGGTGTAACTTCGAGCCCAGTCCCTTTTCAAGCTCGTGGGAAAGTGGATAGAATTGTGAGTCCTGTGCCCCCTCAAATACGTCTGAAGGTGGATGGAACTACGAGCAATGCCCGAAAGCGGGCGGAAGGACGGCGTCTCCTATTCATGATCCAGCGAATGGTCGACGACTTTCACAAGATATTGGACCAAGTAGCTGATCATCCGGAGCTGATCCTAAATAAATCAACGAGGTACACCCGACCACTGTTGCGTCAAGCTGTGGAACACTTTCATCTGACGGCAGATCAATTGGCCATGCACTTGGGCTTGTACGTGCGGGACCGAACTGCGCGGAGACACGGTGGACCACTGACTCCTGAGGAATTCGGGAGGGAATCAGACTTGCACCGTCGACTTCTCTATATGCAGCTTGCCGACCATCGTCGCCTTGCAGTCCAGCAGCTATCCGCTCGGCGTATCCACCAGTTCTTTGTAAACTTACTCCCTGCTCACGAATAAGGACATACTGCAGGGAAGAAATTTTTCCCGTAAGCACAGGACCTTCTACTCAATTTCCACATACAGGAATGAAGAAGTTGTCACTGCTATAGGGATGTCTGTCGCACGTTAATTACCGCGACGGATGTAAGACGAGGCATATTATTTATAGTGACATTAATTGAGCTAAAACACCTTGAAGATTTGATGGAGGATTTACTGCTGCATATTATGGGGCGGACAACGAAACTCTTGAGAACTTTTAATGATTCCACTCTTAGCCACAACGGAAAATAGACAGTGGTATGTACTTGGTATCGAGCGGAAGTTAAGAAGAAGTTGATGTGACTACCTCAACGAGGGCTGCTACCGCCGCATGTGCATGTCATGAAGCGGACCAGTGGAAGTGGAGGACACCGTCGCAGTTTAACATGAGCACTTTGGTGCTCCTGAGCAACAAATTTTGACCTTTATTTGTTAAAGTACTCCGCCTGTTATACACTGACCTTTGGGCCCGCAGGTTCCTTTATTTTATTGACTGATGCAGCCACATTAGCGGCAGGGTACTTGAATTATGTATACCTTGATGTGTTCAACCGGTTGGTAATGAAATGGACACGACACATAGGTTGTAATTTTGAAGGAAAAAGACGTTTGGAAGTTGTAAACGGCACACGCTGGCTTACATATGATATGTGATATAATTTGCGTCCTGCACGGAGGAGAGGTACAGAAAAACGAGTGTAGTACTTGGGCAGCGTCGTACAATTTTAGTGGCTCGTGTCAACACCTTGTTACATTAGAGTGAGTTTAATTCAAAGCTGTTTTTAATGAGATGATTAATTCGTAATTTGTTATGCACTCTTAAATAAAGTAAGGTGGAAGAAGTGGCGACTGCGACGAACACGAGGTCCTTGTCATTCACTGTCAGCAGTTTTGAATCGCAGGAAATTTAGACCCCACTCTCAATATTCAGTCACACTAGGACTGCACCTGTGCATTATCGCTAGCAAGGGTCACTTTTCACATGCCAATGCCGCACAGCGCCGACACCCTATTGAGCGCAAAGCTAATTCATAAAGGGTACGTCTCGCAAAGCAGAAGGTGTGGAAACTCTTGTTTGACCCGGCTAGAGGGTCGCAAAGTTTCGAGGTCAGTAGTTCCAAAAGGGGGTATACGTGCAAACTGGAAAATCCCACACGAAAATCACCTTTTCCAATTTCGACTGATTTTTGAAAAATACCGCAAAAATCCCACCCCTTTTGTTTTATGCAAGTATTATCAACTTGCATGATCATCAATAAAACCTATGTCTCACACTTTCTGAAAATTTCACGGCGTTCTGAAGCAAAAATTGTGATGACAGATGTTGGCCCCATCAAAGTCGCTCGAAATCCAAAAGTGGAAAATCCTAATGGGATTTAACATGGGATTTTTCAGTTTGCATGTGCAACTTCTGACCTCAGACTTTGTGACTCTCCACAAGGGTCAAATCTGAGTTTCCGCACCTACTGCTCCGCAAGAGATAATCTTAATGGGTAAGCTCTGCGCTCCATATGGTGTCGCCGTTGTTCGCTACTGATATGTGAAAAATGACCCTTGTAAGTGCAACCTTATGAAATCAAAGAAAATGTGTGTGGCAGTTAATGAGAGCTTCATGCTTTTCAAGTGTAAATCTATTTAATAGCAGAGCCATAGAAAATTTGTAGGACAGGCGATGATTCTCAAAACATTCGCGGGAAAGCACTGCCTCAATTTGAGGAATTTCATCAGTGCTCTCTATCTCCGGTTCCTCTCGGTTTTATAATTTGGGAACATATCATGGGCAAAATTACATACGTTTCACGTATAATTTCCTCTTTTGTTGAGAGTCGGCTCCCTATTTCATCTAAAGTTACAGTTGCCAATAATTGGGGCGATTTAGTGAAACATCGAGTCAGGGGTGATGTGCCAATTACCACCATAAAGACAGGGGATAATATGAAGACTTCTCAAGAGAATTTGGAGCCCCCAATTGCGGGGAATTTATCTCAATTCCTTGTAGTTTGCGTAGGCTTTTTGACCTTTGTAGGTTGGGAATTTTTCCTTCAGGGGCGCAATCGGGATGTGAGATGTTTAAAAGACGATAGTATGGAGTAAGTTTAGTATTTCAATTAACTCATCTAAGGTACGACAATCCAACATCAGAGCCAATTGTGCTCGTTATAGTATACAAATAATATTTAGGATTATATGCGTATGCTTTTAATGTAGAATCTGAAATTAATGGTTTGGGATTTTATATTAGGTCGAATGAGGATATAAAGAGAAGTAGCCATAATTCAAATTCTAGAAATTCGGAATCACATTTTTCATCCAATGGAAAGGAGCCTACTGTTCCAAAATGGATTTCACAGCAACTTCGGGTGACTGCAGCTTACCACGAGGCTGGTCACGTTGTCTGTGCTTGGTATTTACCGCATATTAAGGAAGTGTGTGAGGTATGCCCATCGTAAAAATGGATTTATTTTTCTACATTAAACTATCCACACTAAATGCGAATCCAGGTTTCGATAGTTCCAGAAGGACGGAGAGGAGGATACACTCGCTTTCAGAAGGATCCAAAATTAACCACAGAAGAGGAACTATTTGATCAAATGTGTGTGGATCTTGCTGGGATGGCTGCAGAAGAATTATTTCTAGGAGGAGTGACCCCACTGTCAAACTCGGATGATCTTGCCAGTGTCACGCATTCAGCCGCAATCGCACTCACTCGTATCTATGTTCAAGTATGTATAAGTTTGAATTCTCTGTATTACAGAAATTTCCCTGTAATCGAGTTTATTTAGATTGAAAATTTTTGATTTAGCTGGGCTTGCACTCTCGTAACTACGCCGCGGAGGAAAAGAAGAATGTTGAAAATGCGCTGACGTTAACACTTATATGTAAAGCTTACGGAAGAACTCTTGCTTTACTTCAAGAACACCAAGAGGATGTGCGGAAGGTGGGCTACAAAGGAAATAATATCTCTGACTCGAATGCTAATACTAATGTGAGTACTACTGCTAATAACAAGAACTGTTTAAGCAGATTGCGCACCGGCTTTTGGAAAAGGACACCCTCTCTACGGCCGAAATGACTGAAATTTTAGGGAAACGACCCACAAATTGGAGGCCCAGATTTCTTTGATATAATTCCAGCACTTAACATGATAATACGAACCATGAAATTTAACCAATGAATTTGTCTTGAAACTGTAAACTTCAGCTAGTTTGTCACTTTGAAAAAATAACTGTGATTGAATTCGTGATTTTGGCATCGTCATTCATAACTTACTAAGCTAGATCAGTTCAGTAAAAGTCTCCAGTGAAATAATAGACGAAGTAACTTCCGTTTAACAAAACAACAATAATACTTTATTTCCAACGATCCCTAAGCATATTCATTCTTATTTTGACTTTTTGCTTGACAATGCTTGAATGACTTATCACTGAAATGTCCTCAAGTAAGTTCTGTACTTACTTCTTGTCTTTCACCCGGTTTTCTCCCTGGTCCATTCGTCATCACCTCCCCGATGAATATGATCAGTGCAGATACAGTCCCAATGGCAAAGACATGGAAGCCGGTTCTAACATCGTCAAGAAATAGAGACCTCAATCCCTGGCGCTGTTTCTCGCACCGGGGAGCTGTTAGTCTGACAAAATCCTGTTGGTGCTTGTACCGAAATCCTCGCTCGAACCATGCTGTCATCCTAGAAGAAAAGAAATCAGCGTTCTACTTGCCGGCAACTTTCTTGCGTGCATTAGCCAAATTAATGAAGTAATGTGAATTCAATCCGAAATGATCCTCGAGGATAAAAGTTGGTTGACAGAGATTAACTTGGAAGCACTAACGACCTTACTTGTATCTAAAGACACTGCTGAGGGGATCCCCCTTGCGAAAAAGCAAGCCAGCCAGGTACGTCGCTCCAGGGATATGTATTTCCGACTTCCAGGAGCAGTATTCCCCCTCTGTTAAGTTTCGATTCATTTGAACGTTCCAAAACATTTGTGTATCCCCCGCCACAACGGCTGATTTGGATGAATTGATGAGTTCAATTGCGTCCGATAGATTCACTGTTATGTCGTTCGAGTATGTCCTCCCATATGTGATTGCAGTTCTCTAAAGGAAAATAAAGCCAGGTAGAGTTGAACCTTTGCACAGGCGGTAGTTAAGAGCTACCTTTTTAATTACCTGTACTACATAAGCGGATGATTCAGATACGTTTAAGGCGTAAATCCTAATTCCATGTTTCGGAAGATCTTGTAGAGTTTTCAAAATATTCACATACACGGAGAAGGCGGAGTAGATAGATGATCCAAAGATGGTGTATACGACAAACGAAGAGGATATTCCGCAGAAGAGAATGATGCGCAGTGGGAAAGACTTAGGGACAGCGTGCCAGCCTGCAATAGTTTCCAAACTGTGTTATGGAACGAACTCGGATAAACTGTGTGTGTTTACTTTTACCGTTTTTATTTTCCGTGTCCAGCAAGGGCATTCTACCATTTATTTGGACACACCCTTGGATTGGGTATACACTTTGTCAGTAAGTAATTGAAAGAAAATTAAAATTTGACGGTCTAACCTTGTTGGGATACGACGCTTATCATGAGGAGAGCATTTTCAATCCCATCACTTTTGCCTATCTTCAACCCTTTGAAATTGATGATTCTCCTTTCCAAATGGGATCCAAAAGCGTAGATCAAATGAATGCAAGCCAAGAAAATGAGAATGGCCGCCCACACTCGGTTGTCGAATGGTTGGAAAAAGATGTTCGTCAGTGTCGTCGCGTGGGGTACTTTTAAGTAAACGGCAAGGCTAAGAAATAGATGCTAAAATGTTGATTGGGTCAAATTGCTGCGCCCCGCACGTAAGTACTTGGAAAAGTACTGACGTGCTTAATACTCTCTTTGACACTTTGCTAATACGACCAATTGGAAAAGAAATGAAATAATAGACCTTAATCTCAACGTAGCAAGGCCCACGGAAAGCATTTCCGCTCTGTAAGGCAGGAATTCAGATTCTGCGAGCACGACGTCTGCTTCTCCAGCAAGCAATTGCCCTCCCAACCCAATTAGGGATCCATTCGGAAGTTGCTCTGTCCATAACTGTCCGATTACAGTTTCCAGCCTAAAAAATTGACGACCATAAAGTTCTGATAGTAAATTGCAAGGAATCAATGTTGTTACCTCTTACCGCCGCGAGCCAATACCTGAAATTCATTGAGTAGGCGAAATTTGATACTGCTTGAAAAATGATACCAGATGTCAACTCAACGCTTCCATTTACCCAACTTAGTTCCCCGTATTCTACATGATAGCGCTAAATCAGAGGCAAAACACTTGACCAAAGTTACGATGACAAATTTAGATCATTTATAGATTCTGTTTGTGGTACCTTCACCAGATGTCTCACGGTGACCCCACGCAGATCGCTCCGGTTCAACTCAAATGGGACAATATACATAGGATTTTCCACTGTACTAGCTACAACGATATTCTTGATACAGAAGATTTCAAATACTTCAAAAAAGAGATGCCCAGCTCGAGTCACAGGAACGATAAAGAGCAACTGAATACCAGACAAAAAAACGTGGAAGTAACTTGGGCAGCTGATGTGTTGTGCGGCGGAATGCTGAACCTTGGAAAGCGTGACCAGGTTAGTGGCCATTCCTGGCCAGAATAGCATCCAGACGTTGCGGGATGGATGCATGGAGCGGGAAGTACAAGCGATAGTCTGTAAACAAATGGCTGAAATTGGAAATCAACCTGACCTGACACAGACAATTGATGCAATTTGCAAAACCTTCGAATTCGATACTCGTACCAAATTGAGCAAGTACCAAAAACCAGTAGAATTATCTGGAGCAATAGCTATGATGGTTGGATAACCACTTTCTTTCAGGAAAGCACACGAGGATTTTATCCTTTGTGGGTAGGAGGTAATCTCGACACTGGACCACAACATTGAAGGCACTCTTGTCATCGTTTCTTTAGCTAAAAAATAAATTATCTGGTTCGAGGAAAGTGGATGCAGTTTGAGCCCGCGGGTCAAAATTTAGCAAGAACGCCTTACCCTCGGATGTGGATAAGATTGATAAGGAGAACTGAGAAAAATATGGCGACTCGTTCATTGTATCATGCAGTCGCAGAAGATATTGTGTGTAAGTACGCGGAGTGGCTACACAAACTAAAAGCGTGCGCAATATTAGCACTATTTGAAACACCAATTTTGTGTCCTGGCGTGCCATGTCAGTCTTTTATAGCAAACAGTAACGAATCGTGGCAGTAACTCGAGAGCTTCAGTGTAGAACTGTAGAGTGGAAACTTCGGTCTTCTAAAAGAAGGAGGTGTGACGT
>WJFA01000430.1:0-38864 GCA_009870155.1 Pseudobourletiella spinata
GAGGAGGAGGAGGAAGATGATGAAGAAGAGCAAGGGAAGACCAATCCTCTCCCGACTTTCTCCGTCTTCATTACAAAAGAAATATGGAGTCATTGAGTCGCCAGGAAAAAAAGGGGACGAGAAAAATCCCCCTGGTTCTCCAACACACACCCACATTAACATGTCCTCACAATTGGGACACATAAAGTTTTCGCATGTACTCCAGCGGCGAACCGCCCAACGACCCAAACCAAAGCTCACTCAACCTAAAAAGCCCGAGAGAGAGAGAGAGAGAGCGCGCGCGAGAGAGAAAGGGCAAGTGTGTGAGACGGACGGAGTTAACCAGGGAGAACCAATAACCCGGAGAGGAGTAAAGGGGGAAATGTACGATAAAAACTCGGAATACAAATTACTTTCGATAATTTCTTCCCCTCCAGTTTCTACTACTTCCTCCACCACCAACACCGCCCGCTCCACCTCCCCCTTCTCCCCATAATTCGATAACTTGCAAACAAGCCACAAGAAGAAAAGGAGAGAGGACTTCTCAAAGTACAGGAACAAGAGATGAACCCATGCGAAGGAGAATGAGGGCGACGAGGTCGGTGGGTGAGGAAGTATGGAAACTCGGAAACTTTTTCTCACTCTCACGAATAAAATCAAGGAGAACAGGAACAAGTTCGCTAATCTGCGAGTCTAAAAACAGGAGAAACGTAGACACAGAGAAAGAGAAAGGGAGTGAGGGGAAAGTAATGCCTTTTGAGGGCACCAACCAACCTCTCCGTAACTCTCCTCCTCCTTTTCGCCTACGCCTTTACATTCCCCTTAAGCTTACGCCATATTAAGAATCTCCAGGACAAGTTTCCACCTACATACAACACTTACTACTACCACGACTATAACTACTATGAATACTGCTACTACTATTCTCCACCACTATTTCCAGCCCATACCCTCGCCCGTAATCCCACTAATATTCCTCTACTCTTTCTCTCTCCCCTCTGAGCCCACTCTCTCAGTCCTATGGCCCTCCGTTAAATAATCAGGCCTTCTCAGACGAGGATGATGACGACGTTACAAATGATACGGGGAAAAAACGGCGGGGGCATGCTACAGCCAGAACTAGTTCGAGTGGGATTACACCGTTTATACTAATGCCTCCAGGGAGGGAAGGAAGGCTTGGCTGTAAGAGGGTGAAAATTAAAATTTACTCCGTAGTTATGTCCGCGTGTATAAATGTGTATACATGCAATATAGATATACGTAACCAGCTAGGATATCACACAGAGGACATCTACCAGGGCCCTATGCCAAGGCAAAGGCTGGAAGACTTTGATAGGAATAACATATAACAACAAACAAGAGGAACTTGTCCCCATTCTCGGAGTCAACCTACACACACACACATCCACACCCACACCATTACATACGTGCACACTCCCTCCCTGTATTCACGTACTTGAGCTGTGGGATAGAGAAAGTTGTTGGGAGAAAGCAGGAGAGTTGTAAATTTTAGGCAACACCACATACTATCCTACGCTGATACATTTTCCCCAACAGACTCCCTCGCGCGCTCTCTCTCTCTTTCCTCTAAATTTTCCACCAAGACCAACTTCCATGGCGGCGGACATTAGAGAGGATCTCTTCCCACACTCTCTGGGAAGATACCATGCGGGGAGAAGTGTGTCGTGTGTGTGTGTGTGTGTGTGTGTGTGTGTGGAGACCGGAGGATAGTGTAGCGGTAGGGAGGAAAGCCTATCTTCCCTTCAAATATATAGAGTAACATAATATGGGTGGGATAGAAGAGTGAGAGAGAGCGGGAGAGAAGCCAGTATGTACGGGCAGGGACCAACACAGTGGGCGGTATTTCTTCACAAAATCAATACGCGGAGGAGTTCAGCCCAGAAAATCGAGCAGAAGAAAAGAATGCGGGAAGAGACGGAAAACGACACTTGGAAAAGCGTCTTCTCTCTCTCCCCTGCTACACTATACACTTCTTCCACCACGACCGCCACCACTACTTTTTTCTCCTCCTCCGCCAGCCAGCTAGTGAGCCGGCTAGACAGGAACCAGCACCATTACTGCTATATAGTAACTATCTGGCAAACTGTGTCTCTCTCCCGCTCCCTCATATATAACCAAAGTCCTGTCGTTTAAAAAGTTGGGGGACAAAATTCTTGTGCACGGGTAGAAAAAAACTCGAGGAAGATCCCTATACCGGAAAGGAAAGAAGGCTTAATGTGTATGGAACGGTAATGGCGATTAAATTTAAATCTTCCTTCCTCTTCAAACGTACAAGGGTAAATCCCATGCATGCTACCGTCCAATACAGATGTACAAACGTAAAAAGATATAGCAACTAAGTATGCACCTATGATTCTCAATGGATGGCACACACCTCACTTTGTCAGCGACTGACATGGGGTCCAGACGCACGTATACATGGATGCGTACATATATACGTGACGATATTCTGCGGCTCCCTAAACCGGAGCCACTTGATCAAATAGACTCGGCTCCGCACTTAATTGATCCACATTCACATTCACATCAACTTTGTACCCCGAGCTGTCTTTTCCCTCATAAAAGTCAAAAACTTTAGCAATTTAACAAATCTCCCGCCCTTTCTCTACTACTACCACTACAGAGAGTCTATCCTCCATCCTTTTTCGTACAATTCCACCCGTCACGCACACACATACGTGCAGAGATGGACCTACACGCACACGTACATATGGCGCACACACACACATGTCAGCTGTCCAACAAAACTTTCCTACTTAACTTCCCACATGCGTGTGCTTGCCTACTACTACTACTACGACTACCTTTCCAATTAACCGACCATGTAGCGACACACTTTCACTCCGTCGACCACTCACGAGTCTACAGCTCTACTTCTCTCTCTCTCTCTCTCTCTCTCTTCCCTTTACACCTTGTGCCCAGTCACTCATCCAGTCGGTCTTTCGCTCTCTTGTTGTCCCAAAAGCATGGCTACATGGACAGGCACACACAAGTTAGGAAACTCAGTCTCACTCGAAGAGCCTATATTGACTCAAGATTTAGAAGATATGGTGGTGGTGGTGGGAGCCCGGGTGAAGTGGGCGATTCAAACCTGAGAGCCTTTATAAATAATGACAGAGCTCTATTAATTTATTTACGTAAGGCCACAACCAACTGCGGGCATACACACACACGCCTACACACAAACTCCTCAACCCTCACATCTCTCAAGATGAGCAAACAAGTGGCCTGATTACTGACCACAACAAGCCACACGTAACAGCGGTCCCTCACTCTCACTCCAGTTACTGTCCAATGTTACAAATCTATCTGTGGAGTGGTAGGCACACATGCATATCTGTATCTATTTTTTAAAGCCAGGTCGCCAGTATTTCATAAGGTCTTTGGGAGTGCAGATGTGTGTGCTTATGCGCGTGTGACTGCAAGAGTGTGTGTTCTTTATGAGAGGAAGATTTTGTAGACGAAGTTCAATTTGTCAACACCTCTTATTCTCAAGTGTACATGTGAGTGGGAGCGTGTGTATTTAAGGGTGCCCTTATCATTTGCTCCACCGGCTCCAAGAACGAGACCGGAAATATATATTTATCCAAAATTATCCCCGCTCTACATGTTCTCATAACATAAGCCATGGAGTACAGACCTTACTTTCCTACCATACACACACACTGGCAAATAAAGCACACATGCCCACAAAACAGAGTCAATTTAGACGGGAACGCGAGACAACGTAGTGAAACCTAAGCGCGGGCGTAATGTCCGCATAAAAAGTATTTACCTTCCCGTTCCACATCTACTCTTCCCTACATGTGTACATTTATAAATATAATATGTATAACTATGTGAGTGCATGTACGCATAATTTCCTTAAAAAGGGCTCCCATTTCCCACATATAACCCTCACCGTGGACATCAATGAGAACAGAGCGGGAAGGGAAGGGGGAGAAGGGGGAAACTAATTTTTTTAAAAGCTTTTATGAAATTTTTACGCTCGCCCAGTCCCAAGCAAAACACTCACTCCGACCACCACTCTCACCACCACACACACTCACATTGTTAGCCAAACACTAAAAATTCCCTCAGATTTCCCCCCTCTGACCAGATTAGGGTAAATAACGATGAGTCAGGTGGGAGGGGGTTAGTGGTTCCTGAAAATTTTAAGTAATTTTCCACCTCCACCTCAGGCACGTGCACAAACACACACACACACGAACCCCACGCGTGCACTCATAAGGATACAACCACTGCTAAACGAACCCTTTCCTTTATGCCATCCTTATATTTTTCCTCCCCGCCATTACGATTATTATCCAGACATTCCTCTGGTGGATGTAAAATGTTAAATCCTTTCACCACCGCTAGCAAACCCCTTCAACTGGCTAGAAAATATTGTATGGAGCAGAAATGCACGGAAATACCTTCATTTTGACCCCTCATCCCAAATCTAGACGGAGGGGGAGGAGGATCTCACAGAAATCAGTTCTAGCCTCATTTAACTCAAGCAAGAAGATTGGAATTATATGGAGAATTTTCCCCAAATTCCACATCTTCTACACTACAGTAGTACTACTATTACTGATGAATATCCGTAGCACTCAATCCTTTTACGAAGTTATTGATAGTGAAATTCCAAAAGGAGGGAAAATCCTACAGTTCAACTACCAACTCACATAATAACGTGTCCCAAAAAAACGTCAATCTCATTACTCTCCACCTCCTCTAGCTATTTCTTTTCCTTTACTTCTTCTTCTTCTGCTTCTTCTTCTGCCCTTCCTCCTCCTCCTCCTCTTTCGCTTCTTCTCCACAACTCTGTAGGATCAATAGTACAAGTCTGAAGAAATCTATAGAAGTCATAGAGTCTGTATCCCTCCCTTCTCTCTATGTATACACAGAACCCACTATCGACTTGAATCCTTGTAAGCATAGATACATATACATGTATGTACGCACTCACAACCACTATTATGCAAACGTTGAGCAAAGACCGTAGTCAACTTTCCTCCGGTGCCCAACTTTCATTAGTTTCGGATTTTCCCTTAGTACAGACACACACACACACACACACACACACGCTCCGCCCGGACTAGGCACGGTACCCTCGTACATATGGACACGTGCATACATGCATCCATACACCAACACCAAAGCTACATGCCCAACTAAAACCCGTGTACCTCGGAAAACTTATGTTAGTAGTAGTGGGAGGGAGGCTCTTTCCCGCTTTCTACTCTTCTCTTCATTTCGACTCCTTCTCTGAGTGTTGTGTGTGTGTGCGTCTATGTGTGTGCTGGAGGGCGTACCATGGAGAAATACTAGTTCTGACTCCTTGGCTGGTTGGTTGGCTGGCTCGCTGGTTTGGGAAAATAGCTCGTTGGATTCGAATCCAATGTAATAAAGACCATCACCTTTCACCTCCTCTAACCCGGGCTCACCTCCCTTTTCTCTAATCAGAAAGAGAGCTCAAGAAAGTAGGATATCCAGGATCTAAAGCTTGTACACTTTCCTTAACCACCTTCACGTCTTCAAGACGAGGGTTCCCAAATACCACTCCTTCACTCTTCCCTCCTCACTGCTACTACAACAATATTATTTCCCTCCATAGACTCTCAGATCCACCAAGGCCCGCTATAGAGGAAAAAATAAGTTTTTCGATATTTTAGAAAAAAATTTACAGAGAGAGAAAGAGAGAGAAAACGCACGGAGATGGAGAAAGAGAGAGGGAGAGAGAGAGGAAACAAGGGCTGACGCGTTGTTGGAACGAGGCCGACAAGGGTATGGCTAGAGGCAAGTCATTTGTAGTCGGGAAGTGAAGTACGAGCGGGTCGTGACCAGGATATTTATATTTTAGTCAAAGCAGCCGCAAAAATCATCAATAGAGCCACCATGCTTAGAATCCCAAATCCTAGTTACGGACCCCCCGCAAAAAAATACAAGAAAGGGATCAGGAGACGAAGAAAAAGAATGTCATTACAACCATACACAGGCGCAGACACGAAACAGACACTAACATTCCCACTGCCACCACCGTATTCCTCATGTAACACCCAAGTATATATACACATACACAAATGTGTATCTCCACATATCTATTTACTTTCCCCACACACCGCCACCTCCCCTCAGGGTAATAATCATCATTTATATCATTTTCTTTCCAGCTCACCCGCACCCCGACCATCACCACCTACCAATGAACCCAACAGTTCCGGACGGACGGACCACGCAGGGCTGTGAATATACCCGCCGGTCTACAATTTACCATCGCCTTCGGATACATTACTTTAACTTCCCTCATCTATGTGTGGGCACACACAGACACACACATATACGAAAAACGGAACCTTGTGGAGGAACTTTACTAGGCTGAGAAAAAAAACACTGTCGGGTCCAACACGGACAAGGAGCTTTGGGCCCAATGGCTCCAACCTACATCTACAAAGTACAATCACACACCCACGGATCGAACCCGGCTCCCAATATTTTCGACGGTACGTTTTGGAAAACTCATTCCTTTTCACAGGATCTCTTTTTGGAGCACAGGGGAGGAAGAAAAAGCTTATTTCAATACTTTTCCCCTCTCAATCAGCATTATCAAGTCAGTTGGCAGAAATGGCTAAAGTTTAGGGAGCGAGTGATAATAAGAGAGAAAGAGAGAGAGAGAGAGAGAGAGAGAGAGAAAGTGAGTGAGTGAGTGAGAGAGCAGGAAAATTATGGTTCAAGATCATTTACCCGAACTTACGCCATCTCAAAGTCTACATACGAAACTTAAGCTATTGCCTCAGCACACTGCACACAAGCGAACACAAACATGTACACGTACATGCAGGCGCACATGCATATAGCTCTATAGTTTCAAACTCCTGGTCTTCCTCCAGATAAAGTCCAGACGACAGGAGGAGGCTAAAAGAGAAGACGAACATAAAGACGACGGAGGAGAGGTTGGGAGGAGGAGAATAAGACTTATAGTCTTACTCCCGTCCCACATACACATACACATACACACACACACACACACATGCACACTTACATACATACATTTATATTCACACAAACTCGGCTCCGCCACACACTTTATTCAGCTAGCTCAGTTTTCCTAGAGCTTAATTTGGCAATTGTTAGTGTTTGGGGGGTCGTAGAGCTCTCAAGGCTTTAATAGGTAAACGTAGCAGGAGCGGCTCGGCGGATATAATTTCAGTCCTGAGAGGGGTCTTCTCTCTCTATCTCTCACACTCGCTCCCTACTCCACTCTCTGTCTCTCTCCCTCCTTCCTCCTGCCTCTCTTCCCAGTGGCACAGCACGCTTGTGCATACGATCTTGTCTCTTTCTATCCCTCCTCTTTTCTTATTCTCCTAATGCCACTGTTCTCCTTCTCCTTCATCTTCCTTCACTTCTGCTGGCTCCACAAAACAAGATGAGAAGACCTCAGGAAGTAAAGTCTACTGCGACGAGTATACTCTCCTGCTAGCCACATATCCCAAACAAATGTGCACACATGAATCCATTCCACTACTAACATACACCATGCATCCCCACAGTAGGACAAACAAGAGCCATTCACACAGACACACACACGCACCATTCAGTACTTCATACAGGCTCTGTAACTGGGACCCAAATGATTCTTATGTGTATAATACTAGTACTACTACTATGATTATTATCATTATTATTATGTGAATACTCCCTTACGATGTATAATTCTGAATACTCCTACTGTGTTACAATCATTGTAATTATTATTATCTATGCTAACTTTATAGTCCTACTCCCCAGTACTGTGAAATTCTGTGGGCTATGTTCGTGGAATTCGTAATCTCATAGTGTTATTTCCAAGGACTTCTCCGACCTCTCTGTAAGAGTGTGCGGGGCCATATGTTTGCAACACTTGGCTCCGTAGAGCCTCATTATAGTTTAGCTTGACGGTATATTCCTGCAATTCTGTTTTCTTTGCACTTCAAGTGCCTATCTGACCTACCACTTAGAAGCACACGCACAATCACAAACACTCGCGCACACACACACACACACAAGTAGTGATCCCGACCATGATAGGAAGTGATTCCACAGGTTTATGCTAGTTTGTATATGTACCCGTGTTCGTTGTTATATTACGTTACTCTGTTGTACGTGGCTGTGACCATGACCGTGGGTCATGCAGGCATCCCACAACTATTGGACATGGACATCATGAAGACAACAACCGGATCCCACATCAACGAGGGAGCGACGACGATGTGCGTACGGGTGGATTTGGAACGGATTGGAAGGGAAATGCCTTCAGCTTTAGCTGGCTGAAACCGGGCCAAATTTCTAGTCGTATATATTTGGTCCCCTTCAACCAGCTGTAGTTGGCATTGCAATCACCATCACCAGTCATGCAGAACCGGCATCTATCATCCAATAATCCACCACCGTCATCACCATCACCGCCAGCAGCCGCCTCCTTCCAGCCGCCGCTACCTGTGAGTGAGCCGCACAGTGGGGAAGGGACGGGAGGAGGTGGGAGACGAAGACGAAGAAGACGGGGACACCGACATTGATTGGTTTTATAATGGAATGCCAGTTACCCCTCCGAAGAACCTCAAACCGCTCAGAAATTTCCTTAAGTGTGGGACGACGACGACTAGAACGAGCCACACTCCGCAGGCATATGACTTACAAACGACGGAGGAGATGGGGAGCATACTAAAGTTGTCGCCGCTCCTGATACAATCCCCCGCCATCACCGACACCTCCATCAGGCACACGTTAACTCAATTATTCATCGAAAACCCCTCCAAACTGCGAGGCAGGGAGCATTGCCCTAAATGGCCCTCCAACTTTCCCTCCACAATACTTAGTGTACTCCTACGTGAACTAATAACAGAGTCATTACCATATGGCTACACCATAACCGTTCCCGCCGCACATTTTTTCTACATGTGACTAGCAGTGTGCCGGGTGCTCCAGCCAATTAAATGCTAATTATTTCAAATCTCTAATACCTCTACTGATTATCACAAAGCACACACTTTCTCCCTTTCCCACGTCCCATTACTCAACCATAATGATTTATAAATTCCCATTCATCCTCAATCCCATCCAAATTTTTAACGGGAGGACCACTTTGCACACGTTTAAGGACGGAGGAGTGATTGAAATTTTCTCAAGTAAACATTTGATCAACATCCGCGGGAGGAATTGAATTGAATGATCTATTGTTGGGCATGTGCAGAGAGAAAGTGAGAGATTTTCAATAAATTACCGAGCCACGTGTACAAATTACTCAAAAAGTTCCTTTCCACCTCCTGAAATGATGACAGGAACCAGCATGGCTCGGACACCGCCAATCCCACCCCCTCCCCACTGCATTCGAGTCCAGGCGGCGGGGAGAATTGTATGGAAAGTATCTCTGTGTCATGACCAGACCAGAGGGAGGCAAAGGTAGTGGTAGTGGAAGCAGAGGCAGTAGTAGCCTCGTGTGTTTGTTATGGACTTTTTAGCGTGTGGAGAAAAGTTGGAGAGTACAATAAAAACCATTTTCACCATGTCACTCGTAATATTTTACCCACACTTCTCCCACTCCCCCCACGTCCCCATATATACTTTTCCTTCTCCCACTCCGTCCTCCTCAATCTTATGGCTATTTTTCCACTCATCTCGCCTCCAGTGGCGGCAGCAAAGTAGGGGTAGGAGGAGAAGCAGCGGCGGCAGCAGCAGGAGCGGTGAAATAGACGCATTCCTCCTCTCCAGCGCCCAGAAAGCCCATATACTCAGGTTACAACTTATATGTAACCTTACTACGTCTACTTTATACCCAACTACCTTCGTCTACCTAACTTTCCCTCCTCAACTACTTTCCCCTACTGCTAACTGCTTCATACCACCACACTATTCCACGTACAGTATGACTTTCCCTCCTATACTTTCTCCCTCAAGAACCCCGGATAGCGTCGACAGTAATACTTTCGCCAATCTCCCACATGTACATGCCTTCGTACGACGGAGAAATTTCTCACCGCCTTTCCCCGCTCCTAACGTTCCCCACCCGCCCCACCTCCATTCCTTATATAGGCGGACCAGTATGAAAGCAGGGAGGAAGTCATACGGTACCGTAAATCTGTCATGTAATGCAATTTAACTTGTTCCTTTCTTCACCTCTCGCTTTCATTGTTACAACGTCCTTTCAATTTTATTTCCCCACAATGCTCCAGATATTTTGTCTTCTCCTCCTCCCCACACACATACACACACACGCACACCACAACCCCTTCTAGTGCTCACAGGATCACGTAGTAGTAGTAATAGTAGTAGTGGCAGTAGTACTAGTGCTAGTACACCCAAAAGAATACACACACACACATCGACCACTACGCACGCAGCCACACACTCATGTAACCATATGAAGTGACTCCCTCCGACTGCGTCTAGATCTGATTGTACCCAATCAGACCAAACTACGGACTGATTTATGCCCGTCCCACCAAGAGATGTTTGTCTATGTGTTCGTATATACGAAATAGGGATAAGGGGAAGTAGTCTACCTATACGCACGTCCACAACCTAATAACACACCACTGTCTTCACCGGCTGAGGAGGATGTCGGTAGCTCTGCTGGCAAGGCATAGCCGCCGTCGTCAGGATGCTGCGAGTGGAGTACGTTGTTATTAATATTCCATTCAAATTCGTGCTGGGACTGACTCATTGGACCGCGACCTTTACGAATACATCTACACGGTATATGCGGGAGAGTTGAAAGAGGGGTGGGGAGTGATAGTATACATGAGACGGAGCTGGTAGTGATGGTGGCAGCAGCGGAGAGGGGGGAAGTAACCTCAAAGTTACTCCACATAAGCGTCCACCGCCGCTACTCCTTCCACCACGCCACTCTTGCCACACCACCCGCCCATCAAAAAAATTCAATTTTCCCCACATATATTCATCCTTCCTCTGGGGGGAAAATAAAAATCCTCCAGAAGAAACCGTCAGAGCACACATTCATCCACTCACACATCCATATGCATACACAGTCGGCTCCACTCTCAAGTTGTAATCAGGGTCTAAAAAGAGATTTATAACGCTCCGTCACTTAATCCGTCTAACTCGGTATTATGGTAGTAGTAGTAGTAGTAGTAGTAGTAGTAGTAGTAGTAGTAGTAGTAGCAGCAGTAGCAGCAGCAGCACCGCCAAGGAGCTCGAGCTCGTCAACGGACGGAGAGGAGGAGGATAATGCAGGGAAAACTTTTTACGTCGTGGCGGCTAGAAAAAGGCACCGATCCAAACAGTTGGATATTTCATCACGTGGCACAAAAACTCAAAGTAATACATGGGAGCGAGAGAGCGGGGGAGTGTCACGAGGCGAGCCTCCGCAGCTTCATCCCTTCCAACTGTGTTAGAGGGCCGGGGATGGCTGACCAAAATGTCAACTGGACCGGAGAGAAACCGGTTATAATTACAAAGGGAGCGGGAGACTGGCTGATCCGTCTCATAATTTCCCGCCCGGGACTGCCGTAAGTGAACGAGCGGGATCTGGGAGTGGTGGTGGCGGCGGTACATAGTGACTACACTTAATGCAGGAAGTTGAGGAAGGCGCTCAGAGTTTTCCACTCTCGCGCTTTCCCAGCCTCAGCCCCACATCCATGTACACATACACTAGCACTCACGCACACACACACACATACACACGAGATTTTCCACCAGTGCGCTCCTCCATACAAGATAGATGGAACGATGCTAAATGATATTCCGCCTGAGTCACCACACTTTTTAACTTCCCATCCTCAATCCCCAATGCTTCTCGCGCTTATGAATGCACGGACGGAGTATCATGGACCCACTCCGCCACACTTTTCCTTAGGAGGCAGCATCTTACATTCCATCTAGCTAATCTAATTAAACGGGACTTTCTCATCCGAAAAATCCCTAACCCTCCCGTCAATCCTTCCTCCTCCTTCTCCTCCTCCAAGATTATTCATTAGGGGCGGACAAAACAGACAGCATAGATTAATTAAATGGAGACAGTTGGAAACCATCATCACCATCAGCAGCAGCAGCATCATCATCGTCGTCATCGTCATCATCATCATCATCATCATCACAATGCTATTTGTCTACCGCCGAGAAGGATGACTGGGAAAATACGGCTGTGTGTGTGTGTGTGTGTGTGTACCTCAATCCTGTGAGATTCATATACCGGAGCCTTATATATCACCGACTCCTTTTCCCACGCATAATTTCACTCCACGGACCTACATATGGACCAACCAGATATACGACGTCAATATCAGGGATGCCAACTGGCGGGATCCCACCTCTTCTAGCGTCTCCGTCTATACCTGTATGCGTATAACATTGGGCATTTCCCCTTTACCCCGCCGATTCAAATTATCCCCTTCCTTCCACCCCCATCAAGTCACCACCTCCTCCCCATGCTAGCAATGTCAACTGCCTGGAACGATGGAGAATCTTTAAGCATCTCTTAATCAGCCGCCAACTTTCAATTTTCCCACTCTACGACCCCTCTCCCTTCAGCTCACAATGAACTGGAGTGACAGTCAAGTGTCACCCCATTGCCATCCATTACCCTTGCCTATCCCTCTCCGGACATAAGTCCTTAGCAAAGTGATACTTACCACCAAAAAGTCGGGGAAGATGTTTCTTTTGAAGTAAAAAAAACTTTCACGGAGTTTCCCACCCCATGACTCATCTTCTTGGAATAATTATGACAACAAATTCACATCACTCTCAAAAAGAACACAAGAAAGTATGTTTTCCTGAGGAACCGTGCATGAGAGGAGACTCCTGTTGGGGCGGGATGAATTACTGGAAATTATAATGATAATTTTCCAAGTCGCGATTATTGCTACCCCGCCTATCTAGCATCCACATATGACGGGGCGGGACCGGGTGCACATAAAAGCCGATGAAAAATCCTAACGCCCTCTCATAATGGCTCATGAATTACAAGAAGAATTATGACAGCCCGTACCTAAAACCCGTCCTGTCCCACGTGGATATATACATTATATACATGTACCTACACAATAATGTAGGGATGAGATCCCGGGGATTTCCTCCCCACCATGTCCACCAGGCGGATAGTGCAGTTAGCACTACGAGCTACAGCATAGCACAAGAGGCACATACAAGTACTGTCCTTGCAGCGGCAGCAGTAGCAGCAGCAGCAGCGGCGGCGGCATAATCTCGCACAAATCCTCATCCCTCTGACGGGAAACATGAAGACAAGTTATGTAGTACGTAGCAGTGTGCCCATAAGTACGCCGCCGGTCTTCCGCTACCCCTACATATCCCCCGTGCCGCTCCCACCACACAAGCCCACTCATGCATCACCCCTTTTTACCGCTTTCCAGAGTAAAACAAGAGAATAATCCGGTTACCCTAAGGCGTGCATAATTTTCCTTCCCAAAGAATTTTCTCCAACCAACAGCAGTGGAACAGGAGCGGCAGCAGCAGCAGCAGCAGCCGCCGGCTCGAATGGAAATTCCCTTCCATGCCCATTCCCTACCCGTCTGTCGCCCTCATTCCTATACTTCTACGTACCTACCTACATACAAACAGTCACACACACAGTTTCAAATCCTAACAACCACCATCACCTCCAAGTATACGTCGCTCACTCGGATATCTTCTCACCGTTGTCGCCCTCGTCCTCGTCGCCTCTGCGGATTTAACATCACACAAGTCTGACTGGCTGAGTGAGTGGAGGAGCTGAACAAACAAAAATCCGGGACACAGTCACGACTGTACTTCTCAAGCTCCCAGCCAACTGCTCCGCTCTCTGATATATTCCAGAATGCTAAACTATTATCACAAGGTCTGATTTTCACCTCCTGTCAAGTCCCCTGTAAAAAGCTCCGGGATTCCGCCAGTCGTCAATCCGCGAAGGGAGGAATGAAGAAGAACCAACAGCCAGCGCGCGCACAGACAGGCACACATACAAACCAACACGTACTTCCTTCATCCATGACCTCCTTTTTCGCCCCGTGAAGTCAATGGGGAAACTACGCTGGTTGGAATTGAGGTAAATCCCTTTTGAGCCTTTCCCCGTCTCTTCTGCATCTATTTACCCGGTTGATGTCAAAGATGACCGATGCCTTGAGATCCTGGAATGAACGCCCTCCTCATTGCAACTCGTGCATTTGGATGTGTTGTGTATTCAAGGGATAAGTGTTTCCCTGTGTGTACACGTAGTGCTGGTGTGAAGTTTGCATGCGTCCAATGGTGGTCATACGCACCCACAATGTGCCTGCATGCCCGCGTACGTGTGTGTGCGTTTCTGGGATGCCGTGTTCATACGTTAAGCAGCTACATCCGACACTCGTTGATGATTCCAACTAATTCTCCCACTCCACTCATTACAATTTCCTCCATTTATGGAGCCCCGAAGTATCCGAGGATTGGAGCCCACTATAAGATTCGAGTCTGGTAGTGCCTACCGAGGCCACACGAGTGCAGGGGACTTGACTGGAATTCCAAAGTATTACATCGAGAAAGGAGGGCGGGGATGAACCGGATAATTGCCGACACCGTACCCCTACACACACACACACACACACACACACTTACACACACAAACCCACACCCATCCACACACGCATGCATAGACTCCTCTCCCCTCTCATAATAATTACTCCAAATCCCTAGGAGGGAAGCACCGTGAAAGTGCGGAAGAAATTCTGAGAACTGGAAAAGGCTCATTAAAGGGAGCCGGAGGCACCCGGAGTGTGATGGTGATGGCGGCACGCTCGCCTCTCCGTCTCACTCTCTCCCTCTATCTCAGCCGAGTTTAAATCGCTATCAATCATAATTTCCCCATCATAATGACAATCAAAAACTTAGTGAAGAGGGCTGGATATGACATCTACGGAATCTACCAAAAGAAAAGGATGAAGAGTAAGAGAATTTTCCCAGGCACTACGGCTCGACCTATCTCGGCCTCTAGATATCTATCCCTCCCAAGGGTATGAACTGGTATTTCCTTAAACCCCCAAACTATTCAGTGGTGAAAGTAATGGAGAAAGCACGGGTACGTACGACGGAGCAAACCTCAATGTGATACCCTAGTGTGCACTAGTAATGGGGATCGTATACACTCGAGTATGATGACGATGGACGGACATGTTCCCCGACTTCCCATCCGCAACCCGCCGCCACCCGAATATTATCTTCCGCTCGTCCCCCTACATCATGCTTAGAAAATTTCGTCGCTACTACTCCCGCTTCATTTATTCTCATCCCCTTTCCCTTCATACTCTGGATGTGATACCGTATATGACCTTCTTCAACCATCATCATGTCAACATTTTACCTCCCTGTCCATCCCAACACTGTTGGAGCTCAAGGAGGACATTTTCATGCAAGCCTATTTTCTCCCCGCACCCATCCATGCTGAGTAATTTACGATAACGCCCTCTGCTCAGATCCTGTACAGGCCAAATTCCATTATAAACTGTCTTGGGGATGATGAGGATGATGATGATTCCATCGTCTCTCTTGAGTCACCACCAAGTCCCTTCCGACTAAACAAGGGATGTGAAATACTGGAGAGGCGATGGTCCGTCTTTATCTCGGAAAATCCCGGCCCGCATAAATTTCGCCCACGCCTTCACGACCACCCGGCCCAACTGCCCATAATAATCACCTTCATTGTTCAGGCCCGTTAAACTCCACAACTCCTCCGTCCTGCCCAGCCAGCCCCACCATACGGACCCTATCTCATTTCATAATAGCTCCATCACTTCCGGGACATCACCAACTTAAAAAATCTTCACTTACATACTCACGTGGCCCTGGCCGTCGTCGTCTCTATCTCGATCCTTTTTTTCAAATCCTCATTCTCAACGGGGACTTTCCACCAGTGAACTGAAGGATACTCCGCCCCTTCCTCCCGGCTTCAATCATCCAGTCACCCCAAAAGTCCCCTCATCTCCTGCCCTTCTTCAAACAAGGATTCGATGTTATCCCATAGGAGAGCTGATAGCGCTCAAGTAGCACCAGCACCATGGACTATAAGTGTGTGTGCCTGTGTGGGCCTACTAGAGTGAGTGTGTGTGTGCATGTACATGTGCATGTGCGTATGCATGTGTGTGCATTGAAGTGAATACCTCGGAGCACACCTCAGCGGGTTTATAAGGTAAACTTCTCCACTGATCCCATTACTCTATCATAATGGGGAGGAGAACTGTGCTAAAAACTCCCTCGCCTATTCAACCGAAACCCTGGGAAGAGAGGCTCCATCATCACCACGAAAAAACCTAATCCCCGCCTGAATAGTCCCACGATCCCAAGGACGATGAGGAAAGGCTGAGGAAACCCATGATCAGATACATCATTTAACTTGCTCCAGTTACTAAGAAAACGCTTTCAGGATTCCGATTCAGCCAGCCAACATTCATTCACTCACTCATCAAAACGGAGAGGATCCGTGGGAAAAAGAAGCGGGGGGAAGAGCCCACTAGTAGCGGGATTCCACCAAAACCATGCGCTCATTTGTGGCTCATAAGCGAGCGTCGCTTGATTGACTGGACGACGGGGTGAGTGAGCGGGTTAGGCTGAGTGAGTGAGTGGATGAGTGAGTAAGAGAGTAAGAGAGTGTGAGTATAGGTAGCTGGAGTCAGTGAGGTTCTCAAAGAACCCAAAGAGAGTTGTTTCCCTAACTCATTTATATGGCCCATGGCATGTAGGCGGGTTCACTACTTCTGCCACTACTGCTGCTACTACTTGGACAAAGGAACTTATACAGGAGCCACCATCCCACCGCCACTATGAATTCCCAAGCTACGCTGTATAGATGTGTACACACATCCCAGCCCCCCGGAACCCTCCTCAAAACCCTGTGGAAACTCTCCTCCTCAAATAACCGGCTAATAAAGTATGAGATGAAACAAAGGTTATAGACAATGACTGAAGACAATGCAGAGAGAAGTGAACGGGGAGAGACTCTGTGTGTATATGTGAGTGTGGTAGTGTGTTTGCGAGTGAGGGAGAGAGAGAGAGAGAGAAAGTGAGACGAATCGAACGGAGAGACAGGGAACCGATGGTGAGGTTGAAAGGTTTATTTTCTCAAACTCTTCGTACCCATTCCTCACCGTCAGGACACTCACCAAATTACGGCCAAATTACCCTTATTACGCACTCTTTACTACTTTCATCCTTCCCTGCTATCCGTCTCCCAGCTCTCTTTCCCTCCTTCTCCCATTCCTCCAACACTGTTTGCACCCACATCCAGAGCACTGCCTACATCCATACCCACGCGTACGTACACATGAGCACGCATATAACACAAGCACATAAGAATATAAACGTACTAAGTCACACACACACATAGGCACGGAGCCATACACACAAATTTTCCCTTTCACCCCATTCCGAATTCCATTTTCGATCTCGCACCACATAACCGCGCGTGCCTACAAGACATCAACAACAACAAACCCTAATGCTACTACTACTACTACGCGCCCCGACCTGCATTCCACACGGCTGCACTCTTGTAATTCTGTGAGCGCCTTCTTTAAAATTCCCCACTACTTATGACTACAACAGTCGGCCTCACAGCAGAGAATTTCACGACGAGTGGCAGTCGTCGTGTAGTAAAACTAACATTTTACCTCTTCCGGTCCTTCAACTCCCTCCTCAGACTCAATCCTCGACGAGCAAGGGCGTAAACGCTTGAGTTTCTCTGCCTAAATTACAGGCTGTTATTAAAGAGCTGGGAACAGGAGGCCCGGTGAGTGGGGAGGTGGTGGGATTGGGAGCCGTGACGGCAGAACGGGTGTGTACGTGTATCTCCCCGTGAGAACCGCCTCACTCACTCACGCGGTTGCCGAGAGTAATGAGAAAACATGGATTTTCCTGTACCTAGTCCCGACAATTATGAACTCGCTCAGTATGAAAGGGCCTGTGGCGGGAGAAAGTGTGATGACACGGTTTCTCGAGCCAATCTCCTCAGCAGCAGCAGCAACGTCCCCTCTCCTCCGTCTTATTTTTCCACTCTCACTTCCACACACACTGTCAGGAAGAGGAGGAAATCTAATAAAGGCCCATGTACAAGGCGGCAATCAAACTTTCCAACCATCCCATCTCAATCCATAAATGTAACATGGGCAACTTCACCCTCTCCCCCGCAAACCCCGCGACATATGAAAAAAGTTGTATGCACCCCCATGGATGGCCCCACCTCCACTCTCAGTATCATTTTAACTCAGTGGAATCATCAAGATTGTAGTTAGCTCGGAATCCCCTCCTCAGTTTTCCACTCATGTCGTACCAAATTTTCATAATCCGCTCCTCACTTCCCACTCACACAGCCACTGCCTGCGCCTCTCTCGCGTACTAAACCGTTCCAGCCCCACATCCGACTGTAAGTCATTCCCTCAAAATTTATTTTATGCTTCAAATCTCCACTGAGAACTCTCCCATTCTTCCCCCGTTGTCATCGTCATATGTTTAGCAACTGAAAGGCCCGGTCATGGAGTGTCCACGTAATACGTGTGAACTGAGGGCACGGAACAATGCTTCCCTTGTCCCACTATGATCCGAAGATCTCCACGGGAGGAAGAGACAGGCCTTATCCCTCTACATCCCTGGTACAACAGTTACAGTGGAGCAAAAGGAACTTTAAGGATGGAAGAAATAGGATTTTCCCACCTCACTCAATTCCTCGTACTATTATGGATGTGTGCCTAACGAGACGGAGCAGAGCTGATGGGGAAAGTTGGATTTTTTCCCAATCAAGCCGTCATTATCGTCCACGATGAGAGCTCATGAGGAGAGGGCTGAGTGAGTCTGTGGGATTCCTCCCTTGTACAGAGAAGCCTCACACCCAACGTGGTGCTAATTAAGCTTTAAAATCAAGCCAGAAACATCAGTGCCTCACTCACACGCAACGCACAACTGACGACTGACGAGAGTGAGCCCATGCGGGAGAGGCCATCAACCAAGTCCTCAGCTGTAGTCAACTGGCATGTTCCCAATCCACTGACTCCAAACCACGACCGAAAAGCCTCCGAGTCTTGGCTATACATGTTCTGTCTGTGACACACTCGACTGAGTGGACCCTTCTATGCATCCATTTCCATGGATGACAGGATGGCTAATCGGGTGGACGCTGGATTAAAAGGGGATAATGAGGGGAAGTGAGATAGTATCCAATCCAGTCACCTCCAGCCTGCCTTCATTCTATAGGCAGGGATATCTCTCCTCCTCACGCCCTTACCCACCCAGGAATTTCCCTACGTAAGGACGGACTGGCACGAGATGACCACTTCCCACCACCTCCACTATCACCACCACCTTAAAATCCTCCAGAAATCTTACACCACTAATGATGGTGGAACCGCTTGAGCTCGCCTCATCAGTGTCAACTGGCAATGTCAATATTCTGCTCTTCTTCTCCCTCTACAATATTGTGCCATTAGGCGACTCCTTCACTCTGTGACCCACTATACTCACAAGATATAATGGTCACACAGATGACCCCAGGGTAGGGGTGCTTGCAATGTATACATATGTGTGGATGGGGAGAGCCAGACGGAAGTGGATTCGTCCGTCCATCAGTCTCGAGGTAAATCTCCAAAAAAATCCCTTCCCTCACACCCACCGCACACCACCGTCCATATTCAAAGTAAGCACGATCAGGAGTCACCCACCTCCCGCCGCCCCTTTATATCATGTACGCAGAAGTATATAAGGACACACACTACTGTGCATGATCAACCGCAGTACATGCAAAGGGTCCACAAGAGGTTCATTCCACCTGCTTTGTACATGTATGTATTAACTTTCCCTGGTAGAGTAATGACTATTATTATTATTGTTATTATATGCGGGACTCATGTAAAGCTTGTGAGAGAAAATCGGGAGCTACAAGTTTAAGTATCTGCCTTTTAACTCTGTCTCCGTTCTGTACACACACACACACACACACACACACACACACACACACACACACACACACACACAGAGGAGCCGACGTGGAGGTATTAGTAGTCCCCTACTATAATATATCTTTCTCCCCGTAGCTTCCCACAGTAAACTAATCATATCGTTTGAAAGGTTAATTACTCCCAACCTATTCGTTGTTGGAGAAATAACAAATTTCTCTCCCTCTCTGGAACCCCCTTTGCTCCCTCCCTTAATCCCGTTTACATCAAAAGGGCCGAGTGAATATAGTGCCTACTAGCACACATCCATGCATATATGAAGGAAATCCACCTTCCCTCCGTTTCACTCTCAGCAGCATAGTAGTCCATTACCACAACGTCCGGTTTCCCACTCACAAGGATTTCGCTGGATTTACAATTAAAATCCACCTACATAAAATGCTGAAAGTTTTCTCCACGCACTCCACCACTACCACCAACCACCACCAACATCATCAGCCATTCCTCCTGCTTGTAAATCCCTGCATGAATCGTGTCCCTATGGAAATTATCGCATTCGCAGGAGCAATACCATGGAAAAATCCACGTCCACAAGGTGAAAGAGTCCATTTGCCAGCGGGGTGTAAAAAATTCATTGGGACTCCTTCGCACGCGAGAAATTCCATAAATTCCCGTCTCCTTCTCTCTCCTTCTCTCTCTCTCTCTGCCTCTCGTTCCAGTCAAATCGTCGCTCCCCATTTCCCACTCCCGCAACTTCCCACGACAGTGTCCTCTACTATGGTTTGTTACCAAGGAAAATGGGAAAAAATTAATTACCATTGTCTCAGGTCTCTCAGAGGCTCATAGGCGAAGTGGTAATGGGGGAAATTTACTCATTTTTCTCTCCCCCTCCCTCCGTCAGCGGACAATAGTGTCAAAACATAATGAATTACTCGGGGCACAGCGAGGAGTAGGCCAGAAAGCGAACTTCCTGGTTCATCTTGAGCAGAGATGGATGTTCTTACATAGTAATAATAGGAATCTTCTACTCTGTGCCCTACACAGAAAGCTCCCACCTTCGTGGATGAAGTTAGGCTGCTACAGGCGGTCACACATTGTAGGTAAGGGCATGTGGGGATCCGTGTGTGTAGAATTCACACATACATGCATGCATACCGTAAATGCACGATGCCACTCTGACTGCTGGCGCGGCACGGTGGCGGCGGTGGCTGTGGTGAAGACGACGACTACGACGACGGGAAGGAGGAACACCGGTGTGAGAATAGGGGGGAGGAAAGTTAAGCCTTAAATCCTGAGGAAAGTGACGACGGGGACGACAGGGACGAAGCCGTTCCTTACATATCTATACACTTCCCGTCTCATAAGCACCCGACAAGTTGTTTTGAAAACAGATAAAATATATATGTACACCTACACATATTCCATCCAGATGACACGACAGGAGGTCCTCGGAATGCCATTCCTGATCCACATCCTATTTTGCCACGTGCCTAATATCGATGAAGCTAACGTGTTACTACCACTGCTACTACAACTACTAGTACTACTCCTCCACCTCCGCCGCACTTTACGGAGGAACCGAGTCGTGTGGCAGTAGGCAAGGGAATGCATGGCACATGTATATACATATACAGTTGTTCCGATGGAGGCTAAAGAGCTGATTCCACTTCACCGTCCTCGTCATCGCTGCTGCTGCTGCTGCTGCCACGACCACCACCACCTCCACTACCACCACCATCGTCACTTTGTCAGGCACTACAGATACGTGTGGTAAGTAAACTTTCATCGCCTCCTCTCCATCTATCCCCTGTAATACTTCTTACCTTTTACTTTTCTCATGTGCCTGTGAGTGAACACTAACTTCCACACACACAAACATATAGACACGATAAAGAAAGAGGCACATACTTATGTATCTCCGCACGTGCACCGCCTGACGCACATGTAGGTTACAGTTCAGTAAAGCTCACACGCCTCCCTAAAGCTCATCCACTATGCGTCCCAGGTCCCACTCGCTCTGGTGCACACATTCGACCAACATCTCCACACATAGGCACACACGTACGCACGCACTCACTCACTCACGCACCCTCACGTACTTGGGTACACAAACCCGGGAAGACATACACCACTTCACACAGCTATGCATCTACTCAACCAAGGATTCGACACAGTCATGAACCACACACACATACACTCACACACACAGACTTACACGCACCCACAAACGCACACACTCCGAGGCACATACGCTGAATTACACACACCCACAGACACTCACACACACACCCATTTCAATTACACGCACACACAAACAAACACACTCACCCATTTGAATTTCCTCATGCAGTCTTACACACGGACACGCTCAAAAGCACATACAGACCCACACACACACACACACACACATACACAAACACACACACACACACACATACTCCTAACAAGGGCAGAGGGGGGAAATATGAGCAGGGGTAGTGGGAGTGAAAGAGGCCGCCCGATCTTACTCCTTTTCTGTTATCCATTTCATTGATCATAATAATGCGCACTAGCACTATATCTTCCTATTTCATCAACTTCCATCCACTTCTACACACCCATAGCCTTATGCCCCTGCACATGATGCTCTCCGCTCAACCATACCCACTCCAATGTCTATCATACGCAGAGTACTGCCGTGCACATCTACCCGCCTAACCAGCATGTCTTCCCTTCCCGTCCAACCCATAAGCAAGAGTCGCCCACGAATGCATTCTCCTCTCTCTCTCTGTATTTGTCAGTCTATCTCTCTATCTATCCATCCATATTGGTCCCCCTCACTCCCACCCTCTCCCGAAATAAGGACGGACTATGTAGCAGTGCAAATAAAGTAATGGCCACACCTCGGACCAACTACGCCCAAAAATTCTCCTGAATAAATAAAATCAGGGGCTCCCCAATGCGCTTTTACCCCTTCGGCAGTTGTTCAGTGGAAGTGGAGGGGTTCTTCCCCGCCTCCGCACAGTACGGCTCATACTTTTAGTCCTATAAGGCTGACATACGGCTCTCACACCTATTCAAGACAAATGGGGCTCATGGCGGAGTGTAATGGCTAATACGTAATGGAGTGGAGGGGAAGGAGGCTATTATTTGATTAATCACCCCCGCGCCTCTCTCAGCCCCAGTAATACCGGCTAAGAAAAAAATCCGCAAAGTGCATTTTGTTCTCCATTTACGGATACACAACCCATGCCCGCCTGCTACTTCCAATGACTGCCATGAATGCACATATGGGCTAGCCCCCCCCACCCCAATTTTCCCCTGGATTTCCACCTTTAATATACGTATCCATCGAGGCTTCCCCGCACCATCATTGTGGGATCCCAACACACGTACAAATGAAGGGATAGCATGAACCCTGCCAATTGGAAAATCCCACCCACTCACTCATTATTACGTCTTTATGCTATACAACATACACTTTCCCGGCTAATATGCACTCTTAAGGGAGGCCGCCATCACCGGTATTTAGTGTCAAGCATATGTGCATGCCCGGTTGCTTGTATGGTGTCCGTCCATGTGCGTGCGAGTGCATGTGTGCAAGTATGTTTGCGGGATAGAGTATGTGTATGCGTGCATGTATATGAGCGCATGTACGTGCGGGTTTGGGAGAGGGCATGCATATGTGTGAGCCTTTTTCAAATCAGCTTTCACTCTCTCAGTCAGAGGGGCTCCTCCACCACCCGCACACGTCACTATTATTACGCCTCTCTGAATGCTACTCCACGTACTGTATGCAACTTTCCATAACCCATACGTCCCCATTCCACTCTGTCATATTCGCATCTGTCACGCGAGCGTGTGAGCGGAATGAATTCAATCCACCGACTCCCATATAATCAGGACCGGCGATGAGGTGGAGGAGGAGGCGGAGAAGAGGCTCGAGTCGGCGGCAGGGGCAGAAGCCATGGAAGTCCCCACAATGCTCCTAACCCCTTCCAAAGCCACGCCGTCTCCAAAGGAGCAGGCGTGGAGCATGATAGGAAATAAACACCGATCAAAATTCAACATATCTTCTCAAATGTCACTGAAAAAAAATCTCAGTTACACATTCACCCCAACCCTTTTACATGGCATCCGGTCTGGGTCCAGTGGTCGTCTGACTCTCAGCTACCGCGTCCAAACTCCACATATTATGCATACACTCGCCCCACATGACTGATTGTGTGTACCACTCTGGTGGTTCCCTCGGTCACAGTACCTACAACAAGTCACCACCACTACTACTACTACTACTACTCCTACTCTTACTACCACTATTATTGCTACTGCACTGGAGGGAGACGTCGTCTCGCCCAGAAGTTCTTTCCCTTTTTCCGAGGTAAGGATTCCGAAAATCCGGCCGGATGTTCGAGAAAAAGGGGAAGAAAAGTTGAACTGAAAGAAAGCAAGGTCCTGTAATGCAATTCACTTCACCGATCCACTGGGTGCCTCTGCCTCACTCTACATTGCCTCCCTCCTTCCCTTACTTGGCATCCTATTCCCCGCATAAATGCACACAATGAAAGGCACACACAGCCACACATGTACACGTATGTACAAATGCAATCCCACAGTGTTTTAAGTTCAAATCACAGTAGACCCCGAATTCAGAACAACATCCGTACAGTTATAGCCGCCTTTATATTGAGTTCATCGACAGGGAGAGAGGGAGAGAGAGAGCGTGCGGGCAAGCGGGCGGACGGTCGGGTGAGAGGGTCCCTGGTTCCACATCAAATCACTTCCACCGCCACCGCTCCTGGCTATTTATTGAGCGGTGGCTACGACCAAGGAAAAACAAGACGAATACTAGGTTTTCCCAACCTCCATCATTTCATCACTAAAGTAGTCCGACCACTGTAGCTACATAGTAGTAGTGGTAATGGCAGCAGTCGAAGTAGTAGTAGAAGTCGTACTCAGTAGCCGCCTAGTCAAAAGCATGTCTACCATGGTCGTGGCTCCAACCCAATTTCAACTCCAGCCCCAATTATTACTAACACAATTGATCAGCCGGATGAGTTAGAGAGGGCATCCGTGCGGGTTGGAAAGTCTGTTGATTCTAGCGGTAGTACCACCAGAGGTAGCACAGTATATAGTCGCCGTAGCACTTCTACTACAACTAGCAATAGTAGTAGTATATGGCATGAGGGCACTCAAGATGAACGACCCAATTCGCTTCCGCTCTAGCCGGACAAATGACCAGGCGTCCGCGGTAGGAATCTAAATCTATCCCTCCGCCCGGAGCATCCAAGTAGATATGTGCACACACACACACACACGCACACGCACGCACGCGCACACACACACACACACACACACACACACACACACACACACATCCGCGCACATCCATCAGATTCACCTCTCATACTCCTGGAACCAACCCCACATCCTCCTGCTAATAGAAATGGAGCGGGCGAATGGTTCAATGTGGTCATAGTTAATATCTCTTCACTAAATTCCCATCGTTAACATTTGAAAAAATCAGCGCCCATTTCTCTTCCCCATCTCTCTCTCTCTCTCTCTCTCTCTATCTGGGAAAAATCCAATGTATCCCAATTAGCCGCGGATATAGTCTCACCTACGGCTCACCACCACGACTCAAGACAGCGGCTCCCGAGCGGTAATATCCCAATGGCCCCAATAATCATATACCAATGCATTCTAGTGAATTGTGCAGGAAGGCGGCCATAATAGTACCCAGGATAATGACTCCCGGAGTGTTCAAGTACTATGCACTTCATATTTACAGCCACACGCATAGATATTTCTACCATGTCAAAAATTCACTGTTCATGCTCACTCAACAAGCCGCACGGTGTGGCGGAGTAAATTTTTCGAATACGCGCGTACGTAGGGTGCGACAAAGGGGCCGCCTACTTATGTACATGCGGATCCATATAGCTTGCCGATAATGGTCCTCTGGAAATAAAATGAAAGTGAGAAAAAAGGGAGTGGGCCAAAGGGGATCCCCTTTGCCCAATCTCCTTCGATCCTCCTACGGGGGGCTACGTCCCCACGGTCATACACTGGGGGAACACGTGTCTGTAAGGAAGGATGATGATGACGGCTGGGTTTTTATCCGCTCCCTCACTGCACCATAAGATCAGCATCAGAATCACATTTGCTCACTGACCTGAATGTAGAAGGGAGGGGGAAGGCAGTTTCCGCTTACATTATTATTACACAAACGGGGAGAGACGGGGCAGCGTGGAGAAAGCGGGAAAGTGATCCATGGAAAATGTCGGTTAAACTCTCTCCAAGGGGAGGGCGTTTAACACAAACAAATAAACAGACACACATACACACCGACACATACGCGCATACACACGCCGACACATGCGTACACACACACACACACACACACACACACACAAAATCATGAGTACACTTACACACGGCTTCGCCTTCTCCTCTACCGATATATCTTTTCCCTCCCAAAATGTTACAACATTCGTCCCCACTATTCGCACAGCAGTAGTCGCCTGTACACAGGCTCTGATTGCACGGCGGATGCCTCCACGTGGTGGTGCAGTACGCACACACACAAGTACATTCCATAGGAGTTCATTTTGGGCTACGCCCTTGTCATCAGAGTAATGCGTCGTGTGTGCCCCTCTCGCCTACTCTGCGAGCGCACCTATGAGGTAGTGTGTGCGTACGTATGTGTACGTGTATCCATGTGTGGAGGATGATTTCTTCCAATATTTCATCCCAGATTATGGCATCGCATGATCTTTACAGGAACTACGGTGTTGGTGGTAGTGGTGGTAGTAGTAGTACTAGTAGTAGTAGTAGTAGTAGTGGAGGCAGCAGGAGGAAAGGGAGCAGTAGCAGTGTCGGTGATGGGACTCTCCTTCCCAAATTCTTTGCACACATAAACTGACATTTTCCCTAACCAGCTTATTATCGTGGGCACGTTTATTACTCCCTCCTCAGCTTCTTAGCCCCTTGCAACTTTTTTCCCCTCCACTTCTCCACGAAGAAAATGACTTTGCGGAGGAGAAAATGTATGGTGCTGGGTGCGGGCATGTAGTTCCTCCATCTCTCCCTCTCTTTTTCCTGGTAGCTCAAGGGATACAGTAGAGAGTAGCAGACACGAGAGATAGGATAGTAAAGACACTGTGGAATAACTCCAGAGGAGAAGTAGCGGTAGCCGTCGGACTAAAGCCCTCAACCAGGCTCCAGAAACTCCACGAGTTACTGACTTAAATTACTGCTTCCATCTCCACCGCACTACATCTATTCACAATGTATTTATATTTATATGTATATGTATGTGTATATATATATACACACACACACACACACACATGTATATAAACAACTCCCTGACCCAGCCAGCAACACTACGCACATTGAGGGCTTGGGAGAGCCGGTGCTGCTGCGGTGCAGTTCCATCCGTGAAAACTGTATCACTCATGGATTCTCAAGCCAAACTTATTTAAGCTCCGACTTCAAGTATTGGCCCCCTTCATCTAAAGTGAGAGCTGTGAGTGTACTGGAGTGCGGAAAAAGTCTGTGCTCGTGTACGCGGTTACGTGTGTGAATGTGAGGGTGTGTGCGTGTGTGACACCGAGGGCTAAAATGGCAAAACGGGGGCCATTAGCGGCTGAGGCCTGTGAGAGGAGTGAGGGAGAGAAAGTGAGAGGGATGACGAAGGAGCTTTCCAGGGATCCCTCGTCCTCCACCCGCCGCTACCACCACCACCAACTTGTGTACATTTTTAAGTGTATTAAGAGCTACTTGTCTTCACCATTTCCCACACTACCACGGACAGAATCAAGCCCGCTAAAAGGGCGATGCTTGCCGGGGGATGGGTGGAAAAAGTATAGATTGTTCCGGCATCCGTAATTCCCGCCAAACTCCTTCATTCACAGTCGACAGCACACCTCATTAATGACGGAGGCCCCGTCTGGCAACTTTTCACAGATCCTCCTGCCTCTGCTCTCCTTCAAAACTCGCGAAGACCGGAGCCACATCATGTGGCTAGAATTACATGGGAGGCGGAGGAGAAGGAGGAGGATGATGATGGAAGCACTAGGGGATATCAAGGGTGGGATGGTGGTGAGTCTTTTGGCTCAAACGCCGCCCCAGCTAATGTATGCATACGTGGGGCATGCAAACATAGCTTCACTCCCTGAGCCCGGTCTATGCTGCTGCCGCTGCCAGATATGATGCAACAGTGAATTCTCACTCCTCCTCAAATGGTCTAGCAAATAATGTTGGCCGGCGTGAAAACCACCTAATTAACATTACATTTCCATTCCGGCCCACTTACACATGGCAAACACTCTTTCCCCCGGCCTCCCGCACTCAATCCCTGGAACCATTCCATCCTCGTGCATGGACACACATCCACCAAGATCTCTATCCATGCATACATATCCTTGCATCCTACCCACATGACAACGACGACGACGACGACGATAACAACAACGCCGTGAATACCGCCACCTCGCCAGGCCCACACCGCATCCATGTGCAAATAGCCAGGATGAGGGGGACGTTAAACTGGCCCCACTCTAATCAATTTCAAAGCATAGCGGCCACCTGCTGTGTACCACTAAATTCTTACCCTTATAAATATTCACATCGTCGCCTTTTTATGTCCAGCATTATGCGCTAAAATTCATGTATCCCACCACCTGTCTCCCCACCGCTGCACAAACACAGTGAAAATAGATACGCCCTAATTAATTCCTCCCCTTTCCTCCTGTCCCATTCATCACAACACACTTGCATGCAAATCCGCTCCCATGGTATGGATACCATCATAATAATAATAATAACAACAACAGCAACAGGAGCAACAATGACAATATTCGAGCCAACAATGCTGTCCCTAGAAGGGCTTCAACCATTCAAACCGATAGCAAATAATGGTGTCTACCGGGTGTCCCAGAATTATGCGTCAAATATGTTTTTTCCTCTGGAGCCTGAACGCTGGGTCGCACATTGGTGAGTTTGCTACCCATCGAGATCTGAGTTTTTTAATTTTCCTTTGGTTTCACGCTCGTTTGTTTTGGTGCAAGGGTTCCTGAGATACCAGATATGTTGGAAAGCACGTGGTGTTTTAACATTACCGTATATGGGACACTTTTTTGCCTATTAGTCCTAAACTAGGGGCGGTTTCTACCACATCCCGTATCTCAGGAACCGTAGCACCAAAACAAACGAGTGCGGTACCAAAACAAATCTTCCAAACTCAAGTCTCAATTGGTACGAAACTCATTGATCTGCAACAAGGAGTTCCGTCTCCAGAGGGAAAGCAAATCTGACGTATAATTATGTGACATCCTATATAAAGAAAGCAGGAGTCGTGTGGTGCTCACGATGGTGGTGGATGATAACAACAGTATATAATGACCGTATAATACTGCAAGCTGAAGAGAGATCAACCTTGGCAGAGGTGGCGGGAAGAACAAAATAGTTCTTAGACTTCTTCTTTCTTAGAACAGCGTAGTTCATACCCATCAGATTTCTTTAATAAAAATTCAAGCTATATACATTCATTCCCGGTAGTGACTACTAAGGCAGGACGTCGCCAGGTTCATTCTACCGAGTCAAACCCGTTCCCACGGTAGAACAGCATCCGCGCGCCAACTCCTCCACACGGTGTGCACACAAACCTTTTTAAACACTACAGGGCTTTGCACACGGCACGCCAACTTCTTCAGGGTATCCAAACGTTTCCCACCATGAGCGCCCCCTTCCAAACCCTCCCGCCTGCCTACCTTCCGGCCACACACAATGCACATACACGATTAACAAATATACTCATACTCACCGCACACTTGCACACACAGAAACATACTCATAAACAATGTGCACACACACTTCCATTATACGCACACAAACTGACACACACTACACTACACACGCACGCACGCACGCACGCACACAACACACAAACATACACGCAGAACAACAATAGAAAATGCTACATCTTCGGAGAGGAAGACGGCAGGAATCCACTCATTACCGTGAGTGTATAGAGCGGGGCAAATGCACATGAAGGACGGGTTATTCAGAGAGCGCCTCCCAGCAAACCCCTGCCAGCCCAACAACTTCCTCCTGCACAGCGACATCGTCCCCGTCATCCCAAAAACTCCCGAGCGCACGGATTTATTTGAGGGCTTAGCAAGTTGAAATTCTTATGCAAATTCCAAAAGGAGGAAGAGGCTCCTTCGTCCTTCCACATTTCCTCCCGCTCCGCGCCTCACAAGCCTATTTCCCTAACCCACTCTCGCTCTCTGTATAGTACTTAACTCCGTGCATACGGAAAGCGTTGATCGGAAATTGTGACAGCGACTCAATAAACCCTTCTCTGTCTCTTTTTTTTTCTCTCTCTCTCCCTCCTCTTGTTCTTCAAAAGTTTATCCTCATCCTCTGCCAAAGTACCCTCAAACTCTACCTGCTCCTGTTTCCTCCGCACTATTTTATCCCCACGACGACGTCGGCGGCGGAGGAGGAGGCGGTTCTCCAAACCAAACAACAACATCTGCGTAACCACCGCTCCCTTCCCCCAATGCATATCGACATGCATACATAGGGGAAAACAACCCATCCGCTTTCATCAACAACTTGCCAAATATGACCATTTTTTACCCAGCACAGAATCAGGGGAGAAAAACTTGAGCAGAGGAAAAATAACTGTGAGATAGTAAGTGCATGCGTGAGGGAGGGAAGGAGAGGGGAAGAAGTGAATCGAGGGTACCTCCTTACTTACACTCCTAGTTTCCCCTCAATTCCACTCCACTTCCGTACTTCCATCTACCAGCCACACAGAAGACCCCCAATATGTGGTGTGGGAGCGGGAGGAGACGGACTTGACTTTCCTTATACATATACATATGTATACAACCGGGGGAAGCAATCCCAAATGTACTTTCAATTCATCTCTACCATCATGTTCATGATGATGACGATGATGATGATGATGATGATGATGATAGGGAAGCTGGCAAGGTAACAAAAGGAACGTGGGCAGGCACGTTCCCGGGGGATAGAGACAGGGTCTACTACACTCCTCCTCACACACCAGTAAACATTAACAACACACAACCATGACCACACTATATACAACTCTTAACACTTGGAGTCAAAACCCGACTGTCAGTCAACGAGTGAAATAACATTGCTCTTCAAACATTTCCCCTCACAGTCAGATAGAGACTCGAATTTTTTTTAATAGTAGTAGAGATGCACTTATGCACACATACATAAATACGGATCCATCGATACAAACACACACACACACACACACACATAATCACACAACTTCATACAGATGCTCCGAGAATGAGGGATGCAGAACAGGCAGCAACTCGTTTGGAAATTGAGGCGACCGACCGCAGGCGGGGATGCAGGCCGGCTCCCCGCGCTTCATCTCCACACGTAAAGGCAGACATATGGGACACGGGAAATAAATATGTGACAACTGAGCTCGACATCTCGGCCCCGACCCTTTCGACAGCCCTGTCTTCCCTCCCCCCCCACCGCTTCCTGTCCCGGTCACATTTTGTTTGGAAACTGACGCGGAAGTGAGTGTGGCCAGACATGGCCGCGGACGGGGTTCAGTAATGGTTCTCCTTGTAACAGTGGTAGTGTCGTCCGTGGACTGTCTGAACGAACCTGAATCTACTGTATTCACTGCCAGACGGATGTCTACAGCCCATAAGGTCATTAGAATGTAACTCCACACAGCAGCAGCAAGAGCGGAGACGGGGAGACGGAGTAAAATTTTTTTCCTCTCAAAAATCCCATTTTCTGTCCTATTAAGGGCGGAAATCTGGTGCGAAACCAGGGATCCACCAACACCGTACATACACATACACACACACACACAAACACAAACACACACACACACACACACACACACACACACACACACACACACACACACAGATACACATGTATTCAATATGTGCGGCATAGAACAGGAGGACGCCTGGCTACCTAAATTTTGTGTGCTTGTGTGTCTATGTGTGCACTAGAAGTGAAAGCAGTGTGCCATTAAGCTGCCACCAGCAACCAGTCCCAGCTGCGAAGTAAAATATTTTCTCTTATTTTCCAGACTTGAGTGATTACACCACTCCGATGGCCTCACACAGAGACGACAAACAAGCACACTCACACGTACGTCCCACACAACACAACAAACTTTCTATTCATCCAGTTACCCAGGCTTCCTCACATACTTTTAACAATTATTACCGCGGTTGTTCTTGGTGGCGTCGTCATCATTACCAGAGCATAAGCCTGCCTACACGGGCCCTTACCCCCTTTATCTTCGCGGCCAAGGCAAGAACGGTGAGATCCACATTTGTGTATGTAGCAATCATACTTCCACTTCCCACCCATCAGTCAACATTTCTTTTCACTCCCGGGTTGGCAAACCTCAACATCCTAGTCATTATGCTTACAATGAGAATGCCTTCCAGGATTTTCCGAGGCATTTTTAGCGTACTACACAATTAAATCATCTGGATTTTAGCAGTTAGTGCACTTTGAGCACATTCAAAAATTTGACATTTTCAATATGACGATAGAAACACTAGCATTTTCGGGTTTGAGGGTGGTTCAATATCAGTATATATGGAAACTCTTGGTTTTGTTCTCCCTAGCGTAGCTCTGTGCGACTTATAGCATGGGCATGGGGGCATGTCTCAAATAAAACCATTTCATGAGAGCACACGTTGATTATAGTCAGTAATAGTCTTCTTGGCTGTCCAAAACTTTATCCGCCGCCACCATCCTAATTGATTCGCAGTCTGCCCTCTCACAGCGTGCACTCGGAAATGCCTCCCAATGAGGGGAGATCTTCCATTCCGCCATTCTGAGGGCAGTTTTGGCATTTTCACCCGTGAGAGTGCCACCTAAAGTGCCCCACATAAAAGTCAATTCTCTTGCCAAGGCCATAGGAACAGTTTGAATATTACAACCCTTTCGCTCCCATCATATCATGGGCAAAGAATTCTTTCTTAATTGTTACTACCTACTCCGAAATTATTTTACGACCAAGTATGAGCTCCATTCTCCTCACATATATATGTATGTGCATATATATACCCACTTTTTTTGGTCCTCCTCCAACAATTTCTCCAACTAACCCATCGTCCTTTCTCCTACCCGTATACGGTAGTATTAGTAATAGTATGTAGCATACTATTCTAGCACCATCCATTCCTTCGTCCCCTCGTAGTCACCAGCGTCCCATGCCGGCCCATACTACCCTCCACAACCAAATCGATTTTCGCTGAAGGGAACTTGCTCCGTTCTCTCTCTCTCTTCCTCCTTCTCACTTACATATGTACATACATACAGTCAGGAACACGTCCAACAACAGGCAAGTATACCGTAAACGCACACACACACAGCACACACAGGAACCGAATAACTTTCACCATTAATTCTTCCATGTAGTTCTAGTTTGAATCTTTCCTAAACCTCCTACTCCACGGCTGCTGTTGCTGCCACCATCACCACAGCCGCCACCGACCGCCTCCTTCTACTCCTTTATTCCTTCCGTATGTATATGTGTATCCTAGTTGGTGATGGCACTAGTGATGGGCCTAATACTACTAGCACCGTCCCGTAGAGACACACTTGGAAAGAGAGAAAGAGAGAGAGAGAGAGCGTATCTGAGCCGAGGTGCTCTCCCTTCTGAGCTGGTTCAATTCCAATCTAACGGTTACACCCTGGCAAAATCCTAATACTCCCGCCACTACTGCCGCCAGCGGGAAGATGATGACTACCGCACACACCGGCCTCTATATACCATCCATTTCCAAGCCATCCCTCCAGTCCTTTCTCCCCATCATACTTGCTTCATCAATCAATTACACGTACAACACAACCGCAACAAACTAGGAGCTGATTCTAAGATATTTTCGTCGAACATGGAAGACGAGATGACATACAACAACATAGCCCGTGCGCGGAGGGTCCACACTACCACAGACGGATTCGCATATGCTTATGCACCACCTCCGTCAGCGTTTCCCCATACACTCTCCGAGACAAGCTAATATTTATCTTACAATTAATTTAATATCTCTCAGCACAACCTCCATTATCGCCGGAGACTCAGGTTACAAAAATTATCCTTAAAAGCCATCCTATCTCCCCTTGCACATATTGGTTCCCGGTAGGAGTAGGCAAGTATGACCGTGTCTGTGCATACGTGTCTACGTTTCCGTGTATATGTAAGATTATGTGTGTTTGTGCATTTCCGTGTACACGTATCTGTGTGCGTGCGTGTGAATTTCCGTGTGTACGTTTCTACGTGTGTGTGTGTGTGAGTGTGTATGCATGTACTTGCGTTCGTGCGTGCGTGTGGGCTATCGCTAACAAGCTCTTGTTGTTCCGAAGGCTACGGTGGCGGTGGGACTATACGGAGAATACGGGGGAGGGGAAACATGATACTGTCACAAGATCACCTTCCCATTATTTATTTAAAAGCCAGGAAGCCTGGACAGGACACATATGCCTCCTCTCCTATGATCTTCAGCAGCAGCCCACTCGGCACTATACTCTGAGCAGCCAGCCATTATTATAACAAGCATTTACAAGAGTCATACCAGGAAGGGACAACTATGCAGGAAACAACATGCGTCATCTCCTTTGGCTCAACCAGTGAGCCATTGAAGTCAGGATACGTGTGAACGTGTATGGCTGTGAGTGTGTGTGTGTGTGAGGGGGAAGTGTATGTGAGTGTACGTGAGGTTAGCTAAAACCAGGACTTTGAATTTCCACTTGTTTGCACCCTGTCAGTAGAGTGACGACTTTGACGACGACAACGAGAACGACGTGATCGTTAGTCCCTCTCCAGCTCATATCCCATCATCATCATCATCATCATCATCATCATCATCATCATCCTTCTCCTCCTAGCAAGAGTATCTTCTAGTTCTTTTCTCCTCTATTTCCTCGCATTTATATCCAGGAATTCCATATCCACATCCACAGCCAAGCCCCCCAATCCTACTTTTCCTCCTTTCTTCTTTTTCTCCCTTTCCTTCATTTGGAAAAATTCAAGAGGGGGGATAAGCACGGGAGGACGGGAGGGATAAATCATATGGGATGATGCTGAGGATGATTACGGAATCATTATTTCTTCACCCAAACCAGCCCACCACACACCGAGAGATATGATGGGGAAATGTGTGCGTGCCTTGCGTATACACATGGATACAAAGGAACGTGCATGGACGGCGCGAGGGCTCATGTATCAACAAATCGTCGGATCGTCCCGCTTTTGAAACTGAACATGCCACGGCCTGGTAGCGGCAGTAAGACGTGAGATGGGCGGAAAGGGAAGGCAAAGGCAAGCAGGCGGGCAGGGAGGGAGACGAGCGGTGGCGGTCGTGCTCGAGTTTTCTCCAGAAAATTTCATATCATCTTAGAGCGGCCAGCTGTTCCTTGTAATGTATGAATTTCATGTGTCTCCGGAAATCAAGGAAGAGGAGGTTCGGAGCTCTCACAGCAGTGGTAGTAGTAGCAGCAGCAGCAGCAGCAGCCATCTCCCTTGCTCCTGTCTCCCACCCGCCCTTACTCCCTCCCTCCCTGCATGGCATTGTCAGATAAAAGTTAATCCAGTTTCTAATAAATTAAGCCCTGACGTTACCGCATCCGTTCAAATCCCGCGTCCTACAACCACCACCACCACCACCGTCGTCCTCCTCCTCCTCCTCACTCATAAGAGCACGGAGGCGGGGAAGAGACATAGGAAAGGAACTTTGAGACGAGAGTCTGAAAGAAGCCCAACTCTACAATAATAATGCTACATCCCGTAGTCCGACTCCCACCGTCACCGCCAACTCCTACAACAGTCCCACTGTCGGAGGAGTGTATTTCAAAAGTTTTCCCAATCCTATCTCTATCGCACCACAGAGAATCGCTCCGCACACTCCCGTATCACCGCATTACAACACAACTACTGGCCACCATCTCCTCCTGTCCCACCACTCCAACAATGTCCCAGTCAGAACCACACAACCGGAGACACGCATAACCTTATTTGTCCCCTCCTACATTATTCTCGCCCTGAATTATTCCTACTGCTGCATCCTCGCTCACGCTGGGACTAATATACATGTATACTAATACATGCACTACATGTGTGTCTAAACCCATCCCTTAATAAATAAAATAGGCTTATACATATGGACGTACATGTGTTCCCGTCATATGAGAGCCGCCGGACCTCCTAAACCTCCTCCTCCTCCCCTAACGAAGATAAATAGATGTCAGTTCGTCTCCGTCCTTCACACCCAATTTCAGCTAAGACCATCTCCATGCTCTGACTACAACTGCTGTTGCTGCCACCACTGTTCCTCCGACTACTCCCACTACTCCTCCTGATCCTAATCCTAGAACCCGCCGCCCCTAGGAAGCTCTGCCGATCTGGAGGGACTTTGAGGGGAGCGGGACGTGGGAATGCTCCAGCATGGGACAACTCGACACGGTAATGTGACTGCTCCCTAAGATTTTTATAAGTTTACATGACACATCTCCCGGATATATCACCGCCAGGCCCGGCCACGCCATCCCAATGTCCCTGACTGAGCAAACATGAGAAATAAAGGGTGAGGCATTAGGGGAAGGAAGGAGCCTGGGACAGGAGCCGGGGTTGGGAATACACAAAAGAATAAGTTATACGCACACACACTGAAATCCCTTCCCCTCACTCATGTCACCCATTGTCTTATTTCCAGGCAGTTCGCTACTCCCGACGGCCACTGCTACCATACCACTACGGTTACTGCACCTTGAGTGCGGCCCGAAGAGAAATCCCCAGGAGGACTGTCCATCGCCCCGGCAAAGAGGATCACTTATTCCATTCAATTCAGAAAAGAGTCCCCCCTAACTCATGCACACACATACAGCCACACATATCGTCATACCCAGACGCACCTACATATCCACACATACTCGCACATGCACACGTTCAGACCTACCCCCCCCCTCACATACCCACACTCATGCACACGCCCAAACCCAAATAACTATATACACATACACACAGATACACCCACCCACACACAGGATCGCACGAACGCACACGCACATCCAATGAAACGCACAAGCACACGCAAATGCGTCGGAGGACGCAAACACACGCACATATGCATTCATACACAAGTTATGCCCAAGAGACTCTGTGAGGTGGTTGGATACTTTATGTGTTGAACATTGGATCCCATTCACGCCTTCTCACAATGAAATTTAATCAGCGGGGAATGTTGGCAGACAGTAAAAAAAAAGTCTTATACGGCTTTTAGTAATAAACAGAGGCTAAACTGTCGCAGGCTACCAATACTACTAGTCTCACACGGAGTAGCAGTTCCAGGCGGAGCAGTGGTGGCGGGGAGCTTTGAAGTTGACAGTGTTATACTTCACTAGAGGCAAAGCCACCACCATCACTGCCGCCGCCGCCGCTGCCACCACCACCGCTACTTCCACTCCTCCTAGAAGAGTCCTTATACTCCCGCCTCCCATCCCATTTCCATAAAGAGGCTGAGGAACGGCCGATATACGGGTGAACTCCAGACTTTGTTCCCCTCATCACCCTACGTTACCATTTGAACCAGCCCGGAGAGACTACTTAGGACAAAACTCTACTGACGACGACGACGACGACGACAATGACGACGAGCTAAATACCCATAGGATAAATTTATTTTCCATACATACGTATAAAGCTGTACATATATGTGGACAAGAGCAAGCACTCTACCCGCCGCAACCCTTCTTCTTCATTTTGGATGCGTCTGAGTGTGTGTGTTTTAGGGTGTGTTTGAGTCTCTCTGCTAGAATCCTCGGAGGAACTCAAGGGAGAAGGTTGACGACGACAACATAGGGAGAAGGAAACGGCGGGGAAAAAAGGAGCCCTTGCGTAAATAGACACAGTGGAGACAGTTCTTTTTCATTCTTTGTTTTCCTGTCTCTTTGAGAGGCTCATCAGCATTAAGAAAATGGACGACTGAGCTCGTCGTCTCTATCTCCCTATCTATCTCCGCTTCCCTCCCCCACCCCGCTCGACAATACGGAGGAATTCTATAACGTGAATTACCTTTTTCCTCACTTAATTTCCCCGATCCTCGTTCTGGGCGAATAAACAGGATAGAAATTCCAGTCCTTAAGCATTTGTCTTATCTTCCTCCACGCGGAGAGGAAGTTAAGAGAGGGAGGAGGATGGGAGAGACGGTGGTGGTGGAACAGAATGCAGAATGCAGGAGGAGAGAAGGGATAGTACACATGCCGTGGGAAGGGTAGAGCAGCGTGAGGATTTGGACGTAAATCGCATGAGATTCCACCGTATACATGCATAGCCCACGGAGGAGGAAGTAGTAGTGGCAGCAGCGGCAGCAGGCCAGAAGATTCAAGGTAGCTACACAGTCTGTCTGTCTGTCTGTCTGTCTACCCTTTAATACAAACCTTTTAGATTCCCTACAATCTCCCACTCCTCCACGGGACACAAACACACACCCACACACACACACACACACGCACACACACATACAGAGAGTAATACAAGCACGTACGAAGGGAAGCGAAGACATACGAGATGCGGATTCATCTCCTCTCCGATTCCCAATCATCCTTCCAATCTTCCCCTTCCGTTCTATCCCTGTGCATGTATAGGTATATACCCCTAGAATTCTATAACTTGACTCACCTCCCCCACGCTAACAGCAGTCGGTATATACAGAGTCTCAAACGTACAGATACCCACCAAAACGTTCCCCCGCTTTCCCTTACAGATTCTATCAAAAAATTAAGTCCCTCAAACGCTCTTGCGAGGAGGCGTGATCCAAATACTAATTAAATATTAGGCCCTAATGTTGCCCAGCCGGGCCCACGAGAGCTAAACGCTTCAACTCTGAATACTCACAGGCGTGGACAAACACATACTCATGCGCATATATACTGAACTCACTATAACGATCACTCTAATGC
>WJFA01000431.1:0-38734 GCA_009870155.1 Pseudobourletiella spinata
AGCATGCCACCATTGGAGATTGAGGATTGGGAGTCAATACCTAATCCTCAATCCTAATTCTCAAATTAATCCCAAATCATGAATTTAATCTTCAAATGTCTGAGCATACCTTAACCCTAGAGCCGTACGCCCAACTTCGGCCTACTTCCTGAATTACTCAAATTTGAAGTTTCATCGAGATTGGTTTTGGGGAAATTATCATGGGATTTCCCATAAGCAATTTTATGCTCCCAGGGATGTTTTTCAAATTTTTCACTTATTTAAAAATTGTGAAAAACTGTGACCGTCGCAGACCCATATAACGTTCATATTTTAGACGGGAAAATTTTTGAGCCGTTTTGCTCGACGCAATTTTTGATTTTATACTATTCAGACTTATCATTTCTACTGAATTTTGAATTTTGATGAAATTATAATATAATTTCATCAAAATTCATAATTTATAAAGGGATCCGCTCTTTTGACAGACAGTCCTACCATAACTCATAGAATGTAATAAACTGCCAATTTTTCTAGTAAGTTGTGGGGCTCACTCAATCTGTGAAAACATCTGCTTCTTTCCTATTTCAGTAAATTTAACTGGATAAAAATGAAATTTTTAAACATGCGGATCTCTTTAGAAACTATAACAGCACAAAACGCTCAAATTGCGTCGAGCAAAACATCTACTGTTGAAGCCATCAGCTAGTGCAGATTCCCACTGTCGAAAATTTGAGCGTTGTGGAAGAACAAAGTCATGATGTGGAGGCCGATGTGGGTGCATTTTTAGGTCGAGCAAAGTGTGATGCCATTTTCGACTTTTGTAATGGTAAAGCTTCATTATGTCGTAAAATTTTTACTGGTGTTGGTCAAAATTTAGGGGGGGGGTTCAAATACATTACTTGACTCCCACGTGCCAGCGCCACTGTGAGCACTTTAAACTCAAGATTTGCTTGGCACAATCATTAGTCATGCCCTAAATGAAAGCCAAGCCTGTTATGTGGAGGGGCGCATGGGATTATTTTGAGCCTATTTAAAACTTGACTTTGAAATTTCACACCATGGTTTTACGTACAAACTACACATCTCAAAAGCAAAAAGAAATTCCACTAAAGATTCTTCAAGAAATTCTACGTGTTTTGCCAGCCTACTACGCGAACTGAATTGCCGCCATTTTCAGACTATTTAACGGACTTTTGACCTCTAATTTCACTGGTATGTAACCAAAAATCAAATCTCAGAGCAATGTAGCAGTTCCCGGGCTAAAGCTGTCCTTGAACTCAGGTCACAAACAGCATAATTATTTCACTACGAGATTTGTCTCATTCTTCTCCATGCCGCCTTGTTATTTTGGTGTGCACGCAGCTTAGGACAGACATGATATGAACATTTACTAACGCAGTTTGTCTTCCCCCGACTTCACTCTCGAAAACAATGGAGGATCGTCCGCAGGAGAACCCCGACTCCTTTTAAAATTCACTGAAAAAAGTATTTCGTCAATAAAGCTTTCACATATTTCTACAATAGGCTTAAAACATGGGGTGAACGAACCTTGATTTTAAAGATGTACTCGCATGAGATAATTGAGTGAATCATTCGCATTAAACCTTCGTCTCAAGTTGAAAGCTATGGGCCAAATATCAAACCTTGGGCACGGGTTACGGTGCAACAGAACTGGCACACAGATTTTTCATAAAAATTTGCCACACTAAAATTATTAAGCTTTACTGTGATTTAAAATTTAACAAAGTAATCTTCAGCTGCTTTCATCGAAATTTTTGAACAATCGGATTTATTTGCTGTATAAATAACAATAAAGACATTGTAGAGACTTGCAGCCGGAGCACATAAAATTTATTTAATAATTAATATATTAATTAAATTTAAAATTTCCTTGAAGGCGAAACATCTTCAAAAATTTTGAAATTTGACGGCATGATGATGAGGAATGGAGGGAGTGAAGTTAAGGTTAGAGAAAGTGGTGACGTAATAAGTGACCTCTAAATCAGCATCTACGATGCTCAGAATTTGTACTAACACAAAGTTTGGCAGACTGTTGAGATTGAGTGAAATTTTCCTGCATTCGGTGGTGTGAAACGAAAATGAAGTACGAATCCCTCTGAATTCAATGCTATTTAAGAAATTTCAAAAAAATGTTTGCTACGAGGCCAAGTCTGCAAGTTTCAAAACAAATGGAAGTTCCAATACTGCTGCAAGAGCTAGAGTATATAACCACCTTCTTAGCACTGCTGAGGGGGGAGCAAGTCGGTGGCCGGTGGCCGTCCGCTGCACGGCATACCGACTTGTATAGATATAATTATAATGATAAAAAAACTTGCTTATAATTTACAGGGCTGATAATTGTATGGATGATATACAAGGGGTCCTGGTATGAAGAAATGGTAAATAATCGAAACCGCTCCACTGTCCGCGGGCTGGGTTGGTCACAGTGTGGAAATAAAATCTGCATTGTTTACGAAGATGGTAAGCACATGGAATCCTTGCCAGAGAAGACCTCTGCGAGAGTGCAGCTAAGAATGGCTAATCATCAGAATCCAATGGACATTAATTAACCACCGTTGATCGCAGGTGGCGTCATTGTGGGCTCAGCGGATGGAAATCGTCTTTGGGGAAAGGACTTGAAAGGGACTGCTCTAACTGGGGTCACGTGGGCACCTGAAGGGAAACAAATTTTATTCACGTTAGCAAACGGCGAAGTTCACATCTACGACCAGAACGGATCTTTCACTTCGAAGTTGAACTTACCACGATGGGGTTCGAATGGGACGATGAGTAGCATTGAACCGGAAGCCATGAACGAGCCCATCACCTGTGTTCGATGGTACAGCGGAGCGGTGGAGGGCATGACGGCAACTACGTCATTAGCAGTTGTTTGGAAGCAAAATGGCCTTCTCCTACTCAGAGGGATCTCTGATGAAAGTAAATAGTTTCTCAGGGTAATTTATGATAGAGTTTAATCGCACGGCAAAATTTTACTGTGAAATATATTTTTTCGCATGGCAGATCCTCTGGAGGTGGAAACTAATGTTATCGCGTCTTGTGGGGAGTGGAGTCCAAATGGTCAATATTTTGCTGTAGGAGGAACCCCGTTAAATCGCCCACCTGGAGAGAGGAAGGCTGGTGACTTTGACCAAGTCAGCATTTTCAGTTCCTACGGCACCGTAAGTAATGCTGAAAAATCTGGACTACAGAGCAATAGATACTATTGATTTGCAGGTTTTTACACTCTATGAGGACTGTGAAACTAATTAAATGGTAAACCTGTGTGATTGCATGTCGTTCACTGTTTTACTCACAGTACTTGCAAACAATAAAGATCCCAGGAACACCTTGCTCGTCACTGGCGTGGGACTCCTTGTCTCTCCGTTTAGCTATCGGAGCTGGGGCGAATATTTTTTTTGCAAATCTCCGTCCATCCTATCTGTTTGCCTTGTATGGACCAAGTATTCTGGCCTACTCATTTTCTCGCCCAGATGGTAGCTTCCATATAGGCTTTTGGGATTCCTCTAGGGTACTAAAGTTAGATATTTCGTTTATTTCATACTCCCTTAAATCCAAAGACTAATCAATAACGTTTGTTTTACAATTAGCAATTCACAAGCCAGGAATTATCAGGAAAGCCAGTAGATGTCAAAGGGAATGAAGAGTATTGTGCCATCTTGACGGCAGCGCCAACCGGCACTTACAACGTGACCGTTCTAAACTCTGTGGGAGCACCGGTTGACAGTGAGTCATCAAATTATTTTGATTCGGAAGCACGAACTGTCTAGAATATGGAGGACTACGAACTTTACTTCCGCAATTATTTAACGCCATGCGTGTGTAGCGTCACCTGGAATGAATATCGAATAACTTTAAAAGCTTTTGACCTATAGTTTACACTACGTAGGAGCACACCACGCATTTATAACTTTCAAATTACGATAAAAAAATCACCTCCTGTTCATATTCGTTGCCTAATTTTTTCACTCAGGCGTGATGAAAATGCATGTCGACCATGTCTACGAGGTATAAACATCTGAATTCATGGCCATTAATTGATAAGCTTGACCTCTACCTGTCCATCCATTTCAGTTTTGTGCTCTGGAGACCCGAAGGTGATTTATTATTTCCAGGTCTCACAGTGGTAACCATCGACCCATTCATGATCAACTTGACGGAGTCAGTGGTGATATGCGTTGCATCTAATGCCATCCTGATGTGGCGCTATCAGTCTCCCAGCAACCAGCGGTTCGGAGCGGAACATGTGACGCGGAAACGAGAGCGTACATTTCATATAGATGAGTCACCCTCAATCATTGGAGATAGTAGTGACGAAAGTATTTTAAAGGAGGTATATTTGTTGCAGTGATACAGTATATATTTCACAAAAGTTTGGCTACTTGAGCATGCCTGCTATGAATCATTTCCTTTTTGTTGCATATATACACTTTATGATCACACGCCAGCCTACGGATTATTTGAAAAAGGTGAAATTAAGCTCAAATGTCGTCGGCTGTTGTTGTCAGCAATAATCAGTTTTTTACTTGACGCTTGTAGCCCACAAAAGATCCTGCCGTGTGCTCTGATGCCACTAGCAATGTCCTTATTGTTAGTCGTGATTCTGGTAGGTTGCAAGTTTATTCCCTACCGCACGGAGCTCTAATGACCACCATTGACACCGCATATGAGGTTAGTTAATTTTTTAGAAATTAAAATTTGTATAAAGTTTAACATTCAGAAGCAACAGATGCATATTTTCAGATGAGTTTTCGCCCTCATCGTATATGGCTGAACATTGACGGTACACAGTTGGCCATGGTGGACAAGCAGGGTCACCTTCATGTTTGCAGTTTGGGCACTTCGTCCGTTAAGGCTACTCACCTCCGGAAGTTGGACAGGAAGGACGTGTGGAACTTAATTTGGGCGAGGGACAATCCTAATCTGATGTGTGTCATGGAAAAAACAAGAATGTGCGTTACAAAACCACATTCAATATATGTGTGCAGGAAAATGTGGCTAGTAATTTTGCATTATCCTATATTACCTGCAGGTATGTACTTCGAAATGGCGAGCCAGAAGAACCAGTTTTAACCTCTGCCTACTTAGCATATTTCAAGGTTGAGTGCAGTTCAATTATCTGGCTCGTTAGGTGTTGCCGTGTGTATTTAACTATTGAATATGTCACTTGTTCTCAAAATTAGGACCTGAAGGTCACCTCCGTTTTAATGGATGAGCTCATGGTTAGTCCAGAGAACCCGAACAAGGATCAAGTTGTAACCCTCGATACACGAGCCTTAAGAGATACACGGCTGCTCATTGAAAATGGCACTGCACTGTCGGATGTCACCCGTTATGTTGAGGACAACAGCCACACTTGCCTGTGGAGGCTGCTGGCACAAGAAGCGCTAAATCAGCTTAATTTACAAGTAGCGGAGACGGCCTTCGTTCGCTGCAGAGACTACGCTGGGGTTCAACTCACGAAGCGGATTGCAAATATTTCCAACGAACTTATTCGAAAAGCTGAAGTTGCTAGTTTTTTCGGAGACTTTGAAAAGGCGGAATCTTTGTATGTGGAAGCGGATAGAAAGTAAATTTTTCCGCATTGTCTAGATCATGCTCATTCGGAAATACGGATCTTATGTACTAGCTAATGTGATACACCGGAAATCATAGGGATTTGGCAACTGAAATGTGGAAATTGCTCGGAGAGTGGAAGCGGGTTGAAGCTGCAACCGCACCCTTCGCCAAACATCGGCCGACGGACAAGGGTCAACGGGAAATGTGCCTCGCTATGGGCGATACGCTTGCCGAGAATCAAGAATGGCAAAAGGCGTTAATGTTTTATGAGGCTGCGGATGACAACCTGAAAATGATGAATTGTTATTTAATGCTTGAGGATTACCACAGTTTAGAAAAGATGGCCAATAACTTGCGTGATAATGACTCACTCCTTCCTCAAATAGCTTCTGCATTTGCCTCCGTGGGACTTTGCTCTGAAGCCGTAAGACTTTTTAATCTTCTAAGTACTTGTAAGATGTTTGTAGTCATTGGTCAGCGCCTTACGAGCTTATTTATTTGGTACTGTTTTCATGACAAACTTTTGACATGAAATCACATTTACATACGCAGCAATAATGGGCCTGAAATTTAGAGAAGACTATACGTGTCAGAACTGCGGACAATGACCACCACTTTTTATGCGTTCCTTTTCCTTGCATTTTCAGGTAAAAGCGTTTTTAAAGTGTGATAAGCCGGAAAAAGCCGTGGAGACGGCCATTTCTTTGTCTCAGTGGAATTTGGCGTTAGAATTAGCGCAGAAGCATTCCCTCAGTATTGTCGGACCTGTGTTACTTCGCTATGTCACGTGAGTGCGCCATGTTCACAAAGCATTTTGACTCGTCATTTGAAGCTGTTATGCTCTCGGTTCCAAGTTTCTCATGTTGATTACTGATCCTTACGTAGGCACTTGTTGCAAAATGGGGATATCATGCCAGCGGTGGAGCTACTCCGAAAGTCTGATAAGCCTTATGCAGCGGGTAAACTTCTAGCCATGGTACTCAGACATCATATTGGACGTGTTAGAGATTTTCAGGGCGGAATTCAGTAAAATTAAATTAATGTGTTTGGTATGTCAAGATGGCGCTTCGCGAATTACGCACAGATGAACCTCGTTTAGTAATGATCAAGAAGATATTCATACTATCGGCCATGATGTTCAACTACAAAACCAAGCGGTTCTTCCGGGGGAATGGTGCAAAACCGAGGGCAACAGAGGGAGAGGAAGATATTTCCTTTGAAAATTACATTCCAGATGAGTATCGGCCGCCACCGGAGGTGTACAAATGGATCCGGGAAACCCCATGGCGTGGTACCGAGGCACTACATTTCTTAATGCTAGTTCAGCGGTCCATACTTACTGGTCAGTATGCGCAAGCCACCAGGACTGCCCTGCATTTACGGCAAGTGCACTCACCGACTTGACTAATTGCCGCGCATTAATTTGTAATTTGTCTTGCTCTACTGAACGACAAAGTTGTTTCCACAATAGTGTGCTCAATTTAATTATAAATTATAGTATAGTGAAGTTATTCCAGCAAATGAATGTTTTGGTGTGGGCATGGCCATCTTATGTAGAGCTAAGGCATTCTTGTTGAAAATGGAATGGGAAAGCACGTTTCACTCACAGTTCCTATTTTCCTTCCTAGTCTTTATATGTGTATACATTAAGTGACGTTCGCAATGTGCATGGGAAGTTCCCACGGGATTAAGGAACTCCTGCGCTAGATTTCCAGCTTGACGGAATTGTCACATGCGGTCGCATTTGAAGACCTCTGAGGATTGCGCGTGGGGAAACGTGTGAGCTGTGGTCTTACGTGTTTTGTATGGGCTCTCTGAATTTCAGGAATTACGCCGACATACTGGGTGAGGAGCGCGTCTATAGCTTACTGGCACTCGCAGCCGCGAATAGCCGAAACTTTGGAATCTGTTCCCGTGCATTTATGCTGCTTGAGTCCTTTAATGAGGAGTATGCGGAAATAGCTTCGGAAATATTCAGCGAACATTTGCCCAAAGACAGCAAAGTGCACAAAGTGGAGTGCTACAAGTAAGACTTTAGATAAAGTAAGATCTTTAATTTTTTGTAAGTTTAATAAGTGAGATGTCCCCATCTCGGATTTTCATTTGTATAGGTGTAATACTGCGATACCCGACAACGTTCCATCATGCACTGGGTGCAATACTCAGTTTGATGTCTGCATTATTAGTGGGCGGCCCTTGTCTGATGACGCAGTGAATGTGTGGACGTGTCAAGTATGCCATCATTCTGCGGATATGAAGGAAGTCAAAACTCGCCATTTCTGCCCATTATGTCACTCGGAGCGGCTCTCTACCCTTGATGAATTGGCGTAGTTTACCAGTGGACATCTACCCAATGTGCCCGTCCCCCGAAGTCTGCCTGTACGCAAGTTCCCAAGGAAATTCCAAGGAACGGCAGGATATCCGCAGCACCACAAAGCTCGTCCCCAGAATTCTCATGACGTCAGAATCATTCATTTTTTCAGCTTCACAACTTGGACGTTTGTAGAAAGAAAATTCTTCTCAGGCCCACACTCGTACTCTGCTCCCAGTTCACATCCCTTTTCCACGTGGAATAGAAGCGTGTAGAAGCAAGATATATGTGATATTTCATCACGACTGACTTAATCTACTTGAATTCCGAGCAAACTTTCTATGCACTAACCACATTGTCATTTCAGCTTCCAAAAAATGTGAAAACAAGTTTGCACCCATCCCCCCTCTGACCTCCCGTCCTAGCAGAAGTTCGCCCAGAATCTAGACAGTTGTTACAGATGAAATGAGGAGCTTTACTCTGCACTTGTAACTTCTACCATGATTAAAGGAGCTCTCTGATGTAAATGATAGCATAGCATAGAATCATTCCTATTTATCTGCATTTGGTTTCGGTTCCACCTTCTTGCACGCACAAAATTCTTTGAAAATTCAAAATTTCAACACCGCAATAATCAATTTCAAATCGCGTGTACTGCCAATCTATTACTGCTACTATATGCCATTCACGATCACGACTAAAAGCACTGTACTGTACCCCTCTCCACATACTTGTCAAAGCTAGCTAAATCAGTGTGCCCTGAGCGGATCCAGAGACGACCACACCAAATATTTTCCCGACATATTTTCAAAAGTCGCAATTGACACAAATGAAAATCATGCTAACATAAAGTCGCGCCATACTATGACCCTGAACTACAGGTCATCCCTTTCCAGCAACACCCGAACCATAATACCTTGAAAATCACAAAAATGTCCTTATACAACTCACTGAAGTTGTCCCCACTCACCTAATGGCATCAGTCACGAATGACTCCAAAGTCCAGACTGTAGCGGCTCACGACGTATGCCTAAAGTCGATTTGAATAATAGTTATATACTAATAACAGATGAACAAACCTGCATCCACAACATCTGTTCTTCGGGTGACTTGAAAAATCACAAAGGTTGGCATTCTCGCATAGCTCATATATTCCTCAGCTGCCAAGCTTCAACTTGCCCGTACTACAGACCTCCAAGGTTTAATTTGCAGGCAACCATCCATTGAGATCAGATGATGTCTTTGAGGTTCTATTGAGAGGGAAAATTTATGTTTACGACCTCAGGTCTGTATTCCGTATCCCATCAACCAGTTGATCACTAATAGCTTGCTTCCAGTCACGTGCTACCTAGCTGTTTCTCGCATTACGAATCATTTATTGGTTGAAACACGGAAAAGAACAGCAGAGGAGCAGTGCTGGAAAATAGCTGGCGCCTTGAATCTTCTTTAACTATAGTGTCCTAGCCTCATCATCATGGTGACGAGTGCCAGATATGTACGCCGCTTGTGCACTGCATAGTGTCCCATCATCCCACTTTATAGCTCTCTTCCTCCTAGCGTACACATGGAATGCAGGAGTCAATCTCCTCTAGATAGCTCAAGTTCTTGCGTCTGCCCGTGCGATTCCTATTCACTGTATGTTATCTTATAACCTGCTCGAACGAAAGGCTTTTAGCATAGTGCTTTCACACACAGCAAAAACCTCAATTCCCAACCTCGGCTGACAACGTGCAGGCAGTTCAAAACTTGGCGGCATCAGCAATATGACTTTTATGGCAGGCGCACTGGCTATTGTACAGTCCGCAGTACAAGTAAGGAAGTAGGTCACCCCCTCGTACTGTAACCCCCTCTCATGCCCGTATGTATATGCATGCTTTGTGATGTTGCTATTGCCGCGAGATGCGCGTTCATTTATACGCGATCTGATAAAGGGGGTAGCCGATGCGGGGGTTGACACGATGTGGAACTATAGTACTGGGTGACCCTCAATAGAACATATGCAAGCGTATGGACTTCAACAAGATGTGTGCGGACTGCGAGAGGCATGCGGTGTCTGACTGCCTTTTGCCGTCTTGCACTGCACAGGAGCTAAAGGAGGACTAGTTTTAACTTCGAGAGAATGTTGGAAAGAAGTGGGGCTAACTGTGGTAAAAGTTTGCGGAAGGTATGTACGTATAACGTACGGACTTGGACGCTGGCAGGACTGCTGGTGAATATTTTTCTCCTTTTGCAAGGAGTTGAGTAGAGGTGTTCCCATACGCAACTGCTGCTGCTGCTACAAGTTGTCTGTCTGCGACGTAACTTTGGTTTGACACATTTCCCTTCATGCATTCTCTGACTGCGATCAAGAATAGGGCATGAATGCGGGGTGGTGGTGTGTACTGAACACTTGACTACTACACGGCTGCGGCTATGAGCACGAGTACATGGGTTTAATGGAATAAAACTATTACTGAAAGTATATATAGTAGGGGCAATAGTGTGAGCGTGTGACGTGTGGGAGATACAAATGAAAAGGGAATGTGGTTTAGGAGGAAAGGTTTATAATCATCACAACAATATTCATATGTGTGTAAATTGGTGCTGGATTAGAGAGGTGGAGCGTGTGTCACTTGTACGGCAGACGGGAGAGATGAGTAAGTAATAGTTAGTATTAGATGTATTAGTTGGCTGGTTGCTGTAGCAGTTAACGTGAAGGAATAATGATCACAGTATCACCATAATATTATTATTGTTGTTATCATTGCTATCGGCGCTAGTTGTTGCACTACTACTAGTAATAGTAATAGTAGCAGTAGTAGTGCTGTTTTCATCGCAAAATCCGCGCTGAGAGAGAGAGAGAGAGAGACATGTGTATATGTGTATGTGTGTGTAATGTACGAATGTTTTGTGAAGTGTGAGATGTTTAGCAAATGATGGTGAGTTTACTTACGGTGATGCCTCTATAGGCCCACAAATGCTACTGCTGCTCCCCACAGACACATACACAGACACACACGCGCTACGCGTACACACATACCCGACTGTGGCTACGAGTGTATTAACAAGTTGGATTAGTTAAAGGTAGAGGAAATAGCATAGCAAATGATGATAAGGAACTGAAATCACTACACACTCTGGTACCATACCTACTAATGGTCATAGCAGTGCACGATGTTGACCATGCTGAACCGCAAAGTCAAGACGGAGATTAGAAATCAGCCACTTCAAATTGTTTTCGTGAATTTATCGAATGGGAATTCTAAGACAAGTAATGGATGTTAAAGCGGAGGAGATTCAAGATCTGTTGGAATATTTCTCCAAGAATAAATACAAGGCAAAGGACACGGATCCAAAAGTAAGGCGAGCATCTGGACTTCTACTTCTTATGATAATAAAATTAATGTGGGCATATGTGGTCGATTTGAATGGTAAAAGAATCTGGGGAAAGAATCCATGTGGTTTCAACCGGACTTTTGGTCCGAGGGGGGGGGCGAGAGGAAGAGATATGTAAATTTGTAGAGTTTATAGAGGATTGAGGTGGGATGTACATTTTAGAGAAATGGGAATTCACCATGTGTCTCAGGTGAGGATGAACATTCGTAATAAAATATGAAATTATTTCAGATTCATCATGTGATGGAAAGATGCCTTGGCCTTTTTGGGCTGGACTACAATTTTTCAGTAAGGCAATAGACTGCGTATACATTCTGTTGGTTTGTGAGCATGACCTAAATTTCGATTGGTAGTGAGAGATCACTCGTTATTATGGAAAATATTATGTAAAATGGTTCGGTCAAGTTGTAGTGATTCAGAAATTATAAATTGTTGTTTTTTCTCTCACACTTGTAGATAATTTCAAATCAAAACGGTGAATTAAGCACAAGTTACCCGAGTAGTTTGGTAATTCTCGAAGGAGAAAAAACTCTTGATGACTGCAACTTTGCTAGTGGTCTTAACGGAGAATTTCATCTGCCGTCACTGAACATATCCAATGGTGGCAAAGGAAATGGTGTTCATTCAAGTATTGAGACTTCTTCGATTTCAACCAGAGTAACCTGCCTCAATACAAGCCAAGATAGCAATGTAGAAGTAAAGATAAAGGATTTGTTCAACAAAGCAAGATTTGCCAGATGTAGAGCCCGCTTCCCTGTTCCTGTTATCTTGTATAATAACAGGCACATTTGTAGGTAAGCTTTTTGAGGAAAAATATGTATGCGTTCGGGTTCGTGAAGAATATGACGTCAGAATTTTATTTGCACTTATATGTGTATTTAGGTCAGCTACGTTGTCGGGAGGGCCAGAAATTTACGGGAGATCATCATTTGATTACTTCTTTTCTGGAGGAACCGACTACAAGCTTCTGGAGCCAGATCCTGGTGACGATGAAATGGTCGTGCCAGAAACACAAAGTGACTGGCAACTTTTCGACCGTGTCAGGAGTCAGGATATTCGCCTTCTCAAAGCCTTTCAAGTTCATACCATTGTAGACCTAATGGTGGAAAAGAAGAAAGTCAAATTTGGGATGAAGTAAGCTATCGATTGAATACTTTTAATTTTACTGCTTAATGTGAATTTTTTATTTTTGGGTACTAGGATATTTGGGTACTAGGATTCAAATTTTTAAGAATTCAGCGCTCTAAATCTTACATCGTTGCGCTGGATGTATTGTGGAATTTAACTTCAAACTTAACTTTCAATATAAGAAACTCATGTACAAGCCGTTAATTTTGAATTATTGTAAATCCTTGTTGGAGTGAATTGAGTTGAGTGCTTGACGGCTGAAGTTGATGGAAGATACGTAGTGCTTACTTGGCAGAGATTACAGAGTACAGTTGTTTTTATTTAGTACTTAATAGTTAATCATTCAATTAGTATTTGCATTCGTATTGCGAATTTGCTTGAATTCTCTGTATTTGTGTTGCTTACATGTGTTTGTTTCTGTGACTTGAACTACCCTTCAGAATGAGAGACTGAGAAAGATGGAAGAGTCCCGTTTGTAAAAGACGCGGTGATTATGGTGTGTGTTAGATTATTCGGCTAGACTTGAAATGACGATTTTTCGGAGAATTTTTAAAATGTTGACCGAAAGTGGGGACTTGGAGAATTTTTGAAATGATTTCCGAAAGTTGGGATTTGGAGAATTTTTGAAACGATTTCCGAAAGTTGGGATTTGGAGAATTTTTGAAATGATTTCCGAAAGTGGGAAATGCAGATTCTTTCCTCAAAGATGGAACCACAAATAGGTAGTCACTTACAAGTTTGGTTAATATAGCTTGGTAGGGCTGAATACCTGGAGAATGACTGTGAGTGCTTTTACTGTAGGTGTTTCATACAACAATATATCTCTTTCAGTGTGACGTCGTCAGAAAAAGTGGATAAAGAGCATCGTTACTCCGAGTTTAACTTGATTTCGTTGCCATACCCTGGATGTGAATTTTTTAAGCAATATCGTGATAATAACTATAATGGGGAGGAGTTGATATTCGAATGGAATCAAGGACATGTGGACGCCGAAATTTCAGTCCCCGTTGATGAGACGTCTGCACCACTGAAACTAGATTGGTCTCAGTACCGGGTAAGGATCCGAGTTATATGCTAAATTTGAGTAAAATGACTTTTCTGAGTTACTTTGCATTGGTGCAGTAATCTCTTCCGTTTGTTTTTAGAAATGGGACTTGGTACATTTAACACAAAACTACATGAAGTTACTCTTGGCGTATATAAAGGAAGGGAAGGAGGGGGTGTTAATACATTGCATCAGCGGGTGGGATAGAACTCCTCTATTCATTTCACTCATAAGATTGTCATTATGGGCGGATGGTGTGATTCACAAGTCCCTGAATGCCGAACAGGTGAATATTAGTCTACTTATTTGATGACTTGTGGGAAGTTTCATGAGATTCTGACGCTGTAATTCGTATTTTCGTTTCAGATCCTTTACCTTACCTTAGCCTACGATTGGCTCCTATTTGGTCACAATTTGGTAGACAGACTGAGTAAAGGAGAAGAAATCCTCTTTTTCTGCTTCTATTTCCTGAAGCATATTGTTCATTCTGATTTCAGTGTGGAAGTTGAAGATGGAAATGAGTAAGCCAGTAGTCGTAGCTCTTCATTGGCAACAATCCTGCAGACAACCGACATATGGTGAACTTATAGTAATTTCGTTACTTTCAGTGATGAGCCCACTAATCCGGTTGTGCTGTCCACGACGAGGAATGATTCTGACATTAATCTGGATGGTGTGCTGTTGGATGGAGACGGAGATCAAACCAGTCCTGAGGGTTCAAATTGGAGTCTGAATTCTTGTAGTAGTTCGCAGAGTAGTAAAAGTCGGGACAACCCACCTACTTATTTTCAAGTTACTCACGATTCTTGGGAAGACTGCAATGGGGATCAGCATCTGATGATGGGACGGGCGATCCCAGTGTCAAACGACTCGAAAGCTCAAGCTAAAAGTACCAACAGTTCATCTATATCCTTCCATGCCGTCAACGGATCTAATGGAACTGCTCAATCTCCGTCTCACCCTATCCCTCTCCCTATTCCGAAAGTGGGTCTGAGTTCGAGTGCAAAAACTTCGGGCAACTCTAACGGATCTTCTTCGTTCTCCCCTGTATTACCTAAGGGGAATTTTCATGCTCCTGTCCGTCAGGGTCGAACTAGTCCTGTTGCCGTTCCAGTGCCAAATAGGAATCTTCAAAATCGAACTGAGTCTAACTCCTCTGCTAGTATTGGCAGGTGAGCACGTTGGAAAAAATCAAAGTGTTTATTATTGTATCCGCTTCTAATATTATTCTTAATATTATTCTATTTTTTTAGCTGGCAGCTTATCACTGGGACTGGCAGCTTACGGGACGCAATCTCCACAAGTGATCCTGGGTCAAACTATTCGCATGCCTCGAGGTCATCCATGTAAGTCCTATATTTATAAACCTTATGTTTCAATTTAGCTGCCAGGCAGTTTGGCCGTTAATCCAGCCCTAAAATAAGATCCGGGGTTGCGTCGGTGTGAACTCATATTTTTCACTTTTGCTTCCGGTATGTATGATGACAATATCAGAAAGGGAAGTGCAGAAATGAATGATGAAGTTCTAGTTATCCCGAAAAAGCTGAACCCGACTAGACAGAAGATTATGTTTATTATAACAGATAATCAAATGTCTCCTGATAGGTTCGTTCGCTGTGAAGCATGTTGACAGTTAGTCTATTGTGGAACAGGCTCTGATTTCCACAGTTATCAACCTTGGTTTGCTCTTTTATCAAGTTGTTGGTTTTCCCGCACAGTAATGATGCAATGGACTGTATTGAGGCGTCGGAGAGCAGCTGTACGCTGGTGGAAGAACTCACTCCAATGAATTCCAACCCTAATTCCAGCCCTATATCCAATGGAATGGGATGTTGGCGGAGTTCAAAAATCATTGAGGACGAACTTAGAGATGACAACGTGTTCCTACCGCCATCGCTGAACCAAATCCTTGAAGATGACGATGACCCCATCATCGAGGGTGGTGTGTCTCCCACGGAAGTGTTCACCCATAATGAGAACTCTCGCCCACTCACCTGTCGGCGGGATAGATTAGCAGCAGTTCGAAAACATTTTTATTCGTTGTACTCCACCTCTATCGGTCTTCAGTCTCGCCATAACGTGAATGACACTAGTAGTGGATTCAGTATTCTTTTCGGGAATATAGCAACTAAAGTCGGTATTCGAGCTCCTACACGCAATACTAGCTAAGGTTCGTATTGGTATGGTAGTAATGGAATAGAAAATGTTGGTTTATTTTGATAATGTAATAATTAATGTAATCCTCGTTTATTTCCTTATTCACCGACGTAGATTAGAAGGAACTGTGGAGTGGATGGATGAATGGATGTTAGAATCACTCGCATGAGAATGTTTTCACTCTATTGGGTAAATTGTGGTTAGGGTTCGAAGATTTTACCAGAATTTCAAGTGGGTTGACAAATTGCATCCGTAATTTAAAACCTCTCATTATTTATACAACAATTGATTATCAGAACTAGTGTGTATTTGAAGAAATGTAATTAGCCCCTGTCATCTACGAACCAACGATTCTACCGCAATCGTCACGAACTCCTACAGAGTAATTCGCCATGGTATTTATATACTACTTTTGAATATTGAGTGCATTACAGGAAGTAGTACTATTTAGTAGTTGTAGAAGCGGTTACGTATGGTTTGCCAAGTTGTTGGCCAGCGCCAAGAAATGTATTTGAGGGACCCGCTCCTCCTTCGAAAAAATGTATCCGAGATAATGTTTTCCAGATTCAGTTGGTTCTATGAATTTGCATTTTTTGGAATTCAATAACGCAGTTTAACATGTGTACAGAAGGATGTTTCAAAAAAGAGATATGTATGTATACACGTATATATATTATACATGCGTATATATTTTCCTGTTACAAATAAGCTACGTGTTCGGAAACGTAGTAGCTTACAATGTTTTAAAATTTTTATATTGGGAACATGTATGAGTTCTCACAATTTTGTACAAACCATGTGTGCTAAATTAAGTTGAAAACACTATTATTACTTTAGCCGTCATTCGTTCGTGATATCTGGAGTCTCTGTTATAAGCGTCCCCAGAGCTTTATAGCGGTTATCATCGCTTTTAAACGTATGCTTCGAGAACATGTTCCTCTGCTTCGCCTCCGTACTCTTTTATTATGTTGTGAAAGCTCATCCCTCTGTGAGCCTCCCTTATATTTTGTTACAGTCCGCTCGTACCTTTCTGCACGCATGAATTCTATTGTGTGAAAAAAACCAAAGCTGATTTGATTTTCTCCATGGATAGTTTGAAATGTGGGTGAAGTAATGAGATGTTTCTCGTTGTGGACCGACCGGTATGTCTTGAGGAGACCGACGATCATTGCCACTCAAGGAAGCGCCACAGCCGCTATACAGGAGCTTTGTTCCGCTGCATTTTTTTTCACTTGGAAAAGTTACATTTTAACTCATTTATGGATGAGAGTAGATGAATTTTCGTAGCGAGTGAAATTTTTTTTTATTTATTTTGGGATATAATAGTCTTAGTGAAAAGTGTTAGATGTGGATGGACTAATAATGGTTTTGATCCTCTGGGGGGATGTTGCCATGCTCCTTCGTGGCATGGTGTTGAGTGAAGCTGTTGAATGACTGACGCTCATCATTACAAAATCATATTAATTGCTAGATGATGCACACAAACACACATAATTATGTTCTGCAAGAATTGCTTCCCAAGGTTGTTATTTGATCTTAATGACCAAGTGCATCATCAGCTATACTATATTATTATTATTACATTAGTTGCCTCGAACGTATTCAAGGTTGACGATGGAAATTATCGTATGCTTTCTGGTGCTAGTACAATTGAATGATATGTTTGACGCAAAACTACTTCCCCCGTGTACCTCTCCCATTATATGTGGAACTCTGTAGTAGGCATTTATATGCGTACATGCCCACTGCAGAGGTGTACGCATATTCTTTCAGTTTGTAGTTGCTTGGATATTTCCCGTTCTCAGTACTATCATGTAATGTTTGCCATTTTTCTGTGAGCTCCCAAGTAGATGTCTGTCTGTTAACTTCCACACTACACACACAATAACTAAACTCATGAATAATTCTTATGTAATCATTAATCAAACAATGCTTTTATGTTAGTCAAGTGATATTTTTTTAAACGATCACCATCATCTTAAAATAATAGTAACGATAGTTGTTTGTTATTCTGAAACTGTTTACGATACTTTAGGTACCATTACTACTACAATACTGTTCAAGTTGGAATGGGCCTTTTGCAGGATCATTTTACTGTCGCGATTAAAATTTTCTATGCGATTCACGATCTGCGTCTGGTTACGTTATATTAAGTCTGTGAGTGGAACAACATCGTATCGTCGTATCTGCCGTGCTTGGATTTACATCATCAGTGTGCTTGAGTTGAGCATTAGAAAAGTAGACAAAATCTTCAAAATGCAGTTGTTAGTTTTTTTCTACTAGTCCAGTGCGAAAATGTTTACAGACTTATAAGACGGACGTATGTTAGTATTTAAATAATGAAGCATATAAGTTAAAAGTTGGCTCGACCCCACGGTTACAATTACTTTTTAGTGGTATAAAAGTGCAAGTACAAGCTCCTATATGAGACTGATGAGTCACAGCCTCTCACATGACAATGACGGTAAATGCTTCCGATGTATAACGGCAAGTGCTATGCTGTGGTTCCGGATCCCAGCGATAAGAGGAAATACTTTAAGTCCCACCGAGGTTTAGTACAATGCAAAGTTCTCCACAAAGCAGGAACAAGCGGATGGGATTTCAAAGACGTCGACGCTGGGTCGCTTGTCTGGATTGTATGGGTCGATACAGATGAGCTTGACGTACGTGTACCGCTGGACACAATAGCTCTTGTAGCATGCTGTGAGAAAGTTCAAATGGTCTTTGTATTAGTATGCCGCCAACAACGCATTCCCCTTGACGGAGGAGTTGCAATCATAGGATCGCTGTACCTGTCACGTAGTCACATCGCTTGTTCGCATACTTGCACGTCTCTATACGAACGCTCTGAGGGAAGACATCCGTGTTGAGAACGGTCACCTTGAGAAAGTCACAAGAGTCAGTTGGGAGATGATGATTCAGAATTATACCTTGACTGAGGGAGTTGTCTCCCCCAGTTTATATGGAGTGGTGTATGATATGATATATTATCACTATCACTTACCCATTCACCTTTCCAGTTTTTAGCCCAACCTGGACGCACATAAGAGACCTCGGACTCGCAGATGAAATGACCCTTGTGCCTGCGGTTAACCAAAAGATGAGAGGGTCACGTTGGAAGAGCTCTAGCGTCTGAAGAGGAACCGACGTTATCACTTACCTGTAGCTGTGACTGCTATTGTCATGAGAGATGTACTGATCTAGCGGGTAGTGATTCAACTCGTCGTACAACGTGGTGAGTCGCGGTCGGTACTGATCGGCTACATTCTTAATCTTGTCCCTGATACCAGGAATCAAACATTCTCTCATGATTGGCGCCTTGAACTTTTACAAGATTTTGCGATTATTGGCTCATGCATTACATTGGGTAGTCATCCCTGTCGTAGCTGCAGTAGAAGCCGCCGGTGCTCGCGCAGGATGGTGGTCTTAGTGCACCGTAACCTTCGTGACGATCATGGTGGGATGATGGAGGAGGTGGTGGCGGCGGTGGATGAGGATGGATGTGTCGGGCACGATCCTCCTCATAGTGTCTACCCTGGTGGTGGTCATGGTGATGATCCCGGTCCCTTTCTCGATCGCGATCTGTACAGTCACAAGGATAAGTCATATTTAACAAAATGCATAGAGAGATACGATACAAGTTAAGGAATACTTTGATGAGACAAATTATTGTCACAGAGTTTCCTAAGACTGCTACGGCTACGGTTCAGTGTGTGATGATGATGAAACACATGCGACGATTTACTTTATGTGAAACCCATGAAGCGGCATTGAGTTTCATGGGGGAAAATGCTAATTGCCCACACAGTGCCCCTACAGTTCTCACCATTCATTCGCATTCTCGCACCAAGCAACACAGCTTTATTGTAGGTGCAGTGGACTCTCTCGTCTCAGTCAGCTGCATGAGAAACACTGTTATTTGCGAATGCGGAATGCGTGCAATACTCTGAATCACTGAAATTGGTCTGGCACTAATTGGCGACAAATAATATAATAAGAACGACGATGAGAAATTATTGGGATGATCCAAAGTGCGATGAGAAGTAGAGCAGGGACCCTCTGTGTGTATGTGACAAGTCTGGGTTGACAAAGTCTGATAACATGCTAATGGCTATTGTAACACATTGCAAAATTTTTGGGGTAAGGGCATATGAATCCCCTCATAGTACAGTTTCAGGTAGATAGGTCACAACAACACTTACCACGACCAGCTTCTGCGATACTAACCAAAATACCTTCAGGATATTGACGAATTAGGTAAGAGCATTGGTGCTGGTGCAACTACAGTTCGTTCCTAGAGCTGAGAATTGCTACGAAGTTCTGCCAGTCCAAGAGACCGTTCAACAGAGATAAGAGAATACAGGAGTATTTTCAAATCTACCATTTCCTGTGAGTAGCAATGACTACTGCCACCATCTTGGGAAAGCGTCCAGGGTAACATGTACACAAGCCGTTCGAGCGACTGTCAAAATTGCCGTCCCATTCACCCACTGTGTCAATGCACACAACCACACGTTTTAACAAAATCCACTCAACCCTCCAGTGCACAAGGAAGATAATTGCCACTCACAGATCTGAGCCCGGGATTACTTGTGTAATCTAGAGGTTTACTGTATGATTTGGATCTTATCTCAGTCTTCCATCTCGCGTCTCACAGGCCTTCCCACGCAATCTTGTTACACATTTTCACAACGATTGGGCCGTGCGGTGACCATGATGATGATGTTGACCTTACTTCGGTGACCGTGATTTTATCCATGTGGCCGGAACTTGAAATTGGTCGTATAGTATTAGATGGAGGCGGAAGCGACAGAGGGAAAGCTTCTTTTAGTTTGAGCCCAAGCGTCATAGGTAGGAAGGTCGTCTAACTAACTAGTAGTAGTAGCTATTGCTCATCGCACCGTGAAAGCTTCCGTGATTCCCACTCAGTTTGGAAAATGATCATCGGGACCATTTAAAATGTTGAGCTTTGCAGCCATGTGCACTACAAGAGTTGGAGACGGTGATGCTGTCTATTGTACATGTGTAGATGGCATCTGAATCAGCTTAAACTCCATATTTCTACATATATCTATTACTGTTTCCTATTATGACATTGCAACAAAGAATTCAACATACCACCACCACTGCTCTTCTTGTACACGATGACAATTCCAGGACTGTCTTGGCCAGTGGGATCAATTGGATCATTGTGTTTGGACTGACGGATGGGATGGAAGCGGTCACTGGTAGAAATCAACTCCGCAAAAGCTATCACCATCACCAACAATATCCAACTTCGTTGAGCCTGAAAAGGGAATAAAAAGAGTCGAAAGTGAACGGTTGATGTTAAGCCTGGAGCCGAGAATCTTTCCACGAGCATCTTATAAGAATGAGTCCATAAGATGATGAATGCTGCTGCCATAAATCTTGGACCAGATTGGACGCCACACGTGTGGTTTCAACTGATTAGAGACTCCTGTTCTCGTTACCACATCCATGGTGGTGTGTGGAGTATGCGTGTAAAAGTTTGAGCGCAGTACTGCTGCACATTTTTTGCAGACCAACAACTTGAGGACGTCAAGAATTCGGCGAAAGGGGAAACTTATAACTCACCATTTTGAATGTAGTGTGAGGAATCCAAGATTGAAATGCTTGCACACATACACAATTTCTCTGGAGCACAAACGAGCCTTAGATTGTACGACAGCGGTACAACAAAGAAGTCACAAACGTTGTGGAGCCAAAATGACAAACCACTGCGTGGAGGAGCGTTTGATTACTGAAACTATTTTCGTCCCGACTGAAGTTGATACAGTGTGGCTTTGGAAGGGGAAACGAGGAATTTTGTTGCGAGAAAATAGCCTGATACCAATTAACTTTAGTAAATTTCAGTTCCTCCAAGGGGGAAGTGACGAGGTAGGGGCTTAAGGACGACTTCAAAGGCAAACACCCTGAAAATGTATATTATGTTTTGGACGGTGGGAAAATTTGGAGCAGTTTGAGCGGCGCGTGCTTATAGGGGATCATCCACTCTGTATTTACGATGCTGCTGCTGATGAGAGTGCTTGGGATATTCTCAGCCTTGTTTGCTAGGTCGCTGTCTCTCACAGGTTCTTGGAAGTCACTTAAGTACCACTTATACCGCGGCTCTCGTTCCCTGATTACACCTCTCAACTCATTTAATTTTTGACTAAACATGCAATTATTGCAAACCTTATTTTGAATGGAACAGTGGGTTCGATGTTGCACGCGTGCATTGATTCCTTATACACGCTATCTTAAGGGGATCACTTGGGAGGATGTTGGCACAAAATTTAAAATCCTTTAGATTTTACCAGTAAGACGGAAGCAAATGAATAACCCGGAAAGTGTGGCAATTCGAATGATAAGTCCCGATACTATAACTCGTGAATCTAACCAAGGGGACTGGACCAACTAGCTTTGCGGAAGCAAACGTATAGCTATGGTGAGTGGTGTGGGAGCCTGTCTGTCCCTCAAGGGCGCCAATAGTGGTGACCACTATAACGCTCATAGGGAAATCACAGAAAAACGACAGTGGGCCTCAGCTAGCCTTCGCAGATTCCCAATGTTTCATCTTCAATAGGCATTTCCTTCACCTTGTATATTCCATTTAAATGACAACACGTTTACATAAGTTTTACTTCCGATAAACGTCTTGGGAATCTTCTGCACTAATATCAGTTTGTAAAAACAATGGACCTCACAAGTTCTCACCTCTAAGGAGAGCCCCTCTGCCGAAGGCTGAACTAACATTTTCGTGACATGAAAAGGAAAATGCCGAGCGGATCTGGGATAATGAGAGCTTATTTTGGTTCACGATAATGCAGTGCTGAACTTTCGTGGGGACAGTGTTAACGGAAGGTGACGCGGACTGGACTGATCATGGACATCAGTTAATGCGCATAATTACACATTCCATTGACGGTCCTTTTATTTCGTTTAGGTTCCATAAGAATGTTGCACAGAAAAATATAAAACTCTGAAAGGCGGCTTGTAGTGATAATAATGAAGGCGGAATGAAGAACCCATTGGAGTGTTTCCTAAAAATGGTTCTGCAGAGGAACAATGCGAGAGCTCGTCACGTCAGTCCTGCAAATCGGGCACTCTTCTTTCGTCTGCAACCAATCCATAACACAATCCCAGCAGAACAGGTGCCCACATGGTGTCAAGCTTGGATTCTTCCGAACTTCCAAACACAGACTGCACTTCCGAGATGGGTCCAAAGAAGCCTGTCCCTCTTCGAGTTTAGACTAAGGCACAAATTAACAATCAAGAATTGATGACTTTTTTTTGTTTATCTCAATGTGCAACTGCAAAATTAGACAACGAAAGATATAACGTACCGAAGGAATTCTGTCTGTCCTCCTTTGACTAGTGAGGAGCCTCGTGACATCGTGACAAACGGTCAAGGTTAGGTTGATAGCGCTCATTATTCTAAGATATTTCAAGTTACGCTTGCTATTCGCGTCCTGGTTAGCGAACCATTTGCGAACCAAAAACTGTAAACACAAAAAAGAATGATATATAACTCAAAAGAATCATACACAAGTGCAGGCTATAGGCCTACAAAATTTAGCCTGTCTTCTGCAGAAATCAGGGTTCTCACAAGTAAGGAAGCAATTAGAGACTCACATAATGTATTCCGGTGAGGCGCTTGGAAAGGTGGTAAAATCGCCCTTGCAAATAAAAAATCACTAGATGGAGGCGCCTTAAGAACGGGAGGCAGTGTTGTGCAGATTGTGCCAACAGTTCACCAGCCAATGACACGTTTCTACTCACAGTTTTGCATTCCTTTCCTGATTCTTGCTGATGATCAGCTCCTCTGCCCTTTCTGGAAAGCGCTTGACCGACTTCTTTCAGCCCTCGTTCCATCATTACAGGACCTAGGCATTGCAGTACAATCATCGCAGCGGTCATCTAGCAAAGATAAACACATTAATTTAGTTGGCTCGCTGTCAGAGTTCTCCGTTCTTTTCCTGTACGCTAATAATCAGAAGAGCAATTGGAGATTTTCGCACATTTCAAGCCGTCATTTAACAATGTATTGAGAATCCATACATCTTGAAAATGGATTTTTGCTACAACTGTTCATAACATTGGTAAGAACATTTTTAGCAAAAGTTCAATCACTCCGTACCTCTATCCGAACATAGGATCTGAAATCTACTACATTTCACAATCATTACAACCCTTGTACCAATTCAGCTTTACCACAAAACTCTAGTAGCTACTTCCAGAGCCTTCACTATCCACCGGTACGGATTTCTTAGAAATGCTCACATAACCGTATCTGTCTAGCAAAATAAATAAATCGCATTCACCAAACTCTTCAATGTCTCCTCTTTCAACTTCCCGTTTATCTCTAGATACTTCCAACTGAAACATCCGTTCCAATCTTACTCGCTTTGTCGGAACTCTTCTAAACGTTGAATCCGTCTGCAATAAGCCGGCATACTCTTCACCGAGGGTTTGAAAACCAGCCAAATTGGTGCATGATAAGTACACTCCAACCGCCACATACTTGAACCATTTCCGCCACTTTAAAGTGCTCCCCTGACCTGAAAAATAAAACGAATCATAAATCACTACCATATACAAACTGCTACGCTTAATGTATTTCTCCATTAATCAATTTAATACCCTAAGAGAATAAAACAAATTCTGAGTAAAAACAACAGAACATGGAATAACAATAAATACTCTCCAATGACAAGATTAAATGAATATCCCATCGCTCTCCATACTTACCTAGTAGATCTTCAAATGCAGATTGGATCTCCTGCTCAAATCTATCGACAAAAATATCATCTTTCTGAGCTGCCCTCAAAATTTCCACTGGTCCCGGGCTATCCATTGCGGAACTACGTTGATCCCGAGTCCTTTGTACCTTCTCCTCCCTTGCAAATTACTGGCACTACGGAAAAACAAACATTTTATAGGTTCGGTCAAATGCCACAGTGGAATAAAATTCCAAGCGAGTAGCAATTATCGCTAGAAATATTTAATAAGTACAGAGAGTGAACTCTAAAAGGATTCTTCAAATTTTCCCTTGCCGCGGAATCTTAGCCTGCCACTCCGCGAGCCTATGAGGTACTACAAGGGATTCATTGCTTCCGCAAACAATCTGCGCGAAACGGTTAACCCGAGCCCGACTTTCTACGGTATGAGTTCGCGTTAGAAGTCTACTTGTTTAGCGTTCCACCCGATGGTATAGAGGCGACGGAAGTGCCCTGAAAAACAGCCCCTTCGCTTTGACATTGCCAAGCCGTTCATTTACAGGCGAAGTCTCATTTAATTTAAATTTGACTCATTTCTGAAAGTTCGGAGCCGATTTCCGTTTCGTACAGAAGAAACCGTTGAGCCCTTTGAACCCAGGAAGTGGTTTCATGCGAACACAATAAGGGAAATGATTTGGACAGACACAGTTGCAGGGCGGATGACTTTTAAGCCGACTACCGACTATTTGAGCATCAATGGATGACGATTGGCTGGATGAAAGGCGGGAATTTTCAACGGTATTGAGAAATTTGGCATCGCCGCACCACTTTCTAGTGGGTATAGCGTGTGAGGTATATGCGTGTATTCCGTCCACGTATGTATCTTCATGCTGTGTCATTCGGTTCAACGGAATCCTCTGTCAGTCCAACCTTGGCAGCCATTGTATTCAGGCATAAGTACGGCCGTTTCAGTTGACCGGTGACTTCTCGGAATTTTCGGTAGTGCCCAACCTGAAAACAGGTAAATGTTAAATTAAGCAATTCCCGTTTGTTTTTCCAGTGGTTCATCTTCTGAGCCCAGTGCGTGGTCCAGTGTGAGGAGGTGAAGTCTGGTAAATAATATTCAGCTCCCAAGAGAAGAATTATATACTGTATGTATATATATATCCATTTATAATTGTGCGAAGCGACGAGTGAAGTTGATCGCTTGGCTGTTCCCGTAAAAAGTGCCGATAATGTCAAACTGACCGAAAGTTCCCTCATATCCATACAATTGGTGTGTTACAGTGAGAGAGACGGGAATCAGTCAGCGGGATTTAGTGACGGAATTCTTCCTTTTTTTATTATTTGTAGGCTGAGGCAACTTGTTTCCTCCGAAGTCCTCACTGTCCGTCATGACAGTGTTGTTGTACAATCAGAAAAATTGGTGGACAAAAAGTTTTCGTCTGTGTGCTCTTTAGGTGAGAGAGGTTTCCATTCACTATATCTCTTCTCCATTTGCCTGCTCAAGTTCCGCAGGTTTCTGGCGGCATCATTATGTATGTAATAATTTCCCGATTGCGACATGGATTTATGGAGTGTTGGGGCGGGTGGGCGTACGCCTTGCCAGTAGTGGGGATCTCTCTCACTCAGTGAAAGAGGATTTCTATAATAATTAGCCCACATTTTTTGTAGGTCTTGGAGCACAGAGCTCCTCTATTTGGCATATTCAGTCTTCAGACTTGAGACCCACCCTTCGGTCGTCGTCGATTTTTTAACTCATCTTTTCATATAGAGCTTAATAGGGGTAAAATAGATTTTCCCCTGTGTGTCATCAGCAGTGACTGGATGGCAGTGTTTGCTTAACCTGCCTCCTCTAGCTCTATAGCTCATTGGGTGTGTTTTTCCTCATAGTTCCAAATTTCTCACTTGTTTGTCTCCTTTCGGATCACCTCAAGGTCAACTAATTTAATTCTCAGTATGATCATGATGCAATTTCTGGTGCTTGCTGGAGGGATTTCGGACAACGCCCGCGTCGTCTTTATTCCCTTATTTATTTCTCTTCACATTTTTTTTCTATGGTAGGATCTTATTGGTCCGGAAGAATGTAGTTTATTCGAAGGATAATAATGCTAATGAGATGACATTTCATGATTTGCCACAACACTTCAGGTCCTACCCACTATTTTTCTAGTAGTGAGGGATGTCCAAAATCCAAAATATACTTGGTTCTTCTTGCTCTAACAAGTCCAGTTTACATTTCCAACTGGTTCTTCCCTAGGATTTCCCCTCATTCTGTGGAAAGTTGGAGGAGACAGTTGGTGTACATAGACCTTGGAGTACTCCTATCACTGTTTCAGGTGCGGTGCTGTGGAAGTATATCTATAAACTTCAGTGAGGACTGTTGGGGATAATCATACCGATTCGAGAGCTAATAGAGTATGCAGCAGTGTAGCCAGAGAGAGAGAGAGAGTGAAATAGAGAAGGAAAATAGAGGTAATGTGGCTCCCGCTTTGGTACAAAGGAAGTGGGAGGATGGAGGATTCGCTATAAGCCTGGCTCTTTTAGCTCATTGCTCCCGCTTCAGGTAGGGAGTGACGAGGAGGGTAGTGGTTTGTATGTATATCTCTGTGTGTGTGTGGTCGATTATAGCTGTTACACCCGTCCTACTTACATTTGAAAGTGTTTTAGAGGCCACGAGTGACACCGTTTATCAACGTCATCTCTTCTGCCCCCGTCGTCGTCACAGAATCACTCCTGGGTATGAATCCTACAACTTATTGTCCCCCAGTCATCCTCTAAATTGGTTCTGGAACTCATTAAGATCCGTTTACAGGGCCTCTTGGCAGTCTAGCATAGTACATCATCCTAGTCAGTGTTCCCGGAGAGAGAGAGAGAACGAGAGCAGTGTCGTATGTCGTATAAAACTGGTGGGAAAATCCGATTTTTAATTTGGTCTAGTAGCAAATTTTCCCGAGTTATCCTCCGCTTTGTACACCGCAAGGAGTGTCGCTCACAGTGGCCATAGTCACAGTCTCCCTTGCAAAGGTCATACTCCACCGACTTTTACTCCAGTAAAAAATCAAATCACTGGATCCACTCTGGGGCTTTGACGTTAGGACGACATCCAGGATGTTCCAAAAGACTTTGTTGGGTCTGATATGGGGAGGGCCGTCGTCCGGGTACTCATACCCATGGAACGATGTTGTATTTAGGAAGGCAGTTATGTGCGAGGGAGCATGATCTTACCAGATGCGGTGCTCTGTAGTCTGTAGGACGAACATGATGGTGAGAGGGGAAGGCTTTTATCTGAGAGCTTCATAATTTTCCTCCTGTACAACTCCTCCCGCACTCCAGCCCCAAGCAGCCGTCACCACACGCCACTACTGCATACATGCACATTTATTCACGAGTATGGACACACACACACGCACACAAACACAAACACACATTCAGATGCACACTGCAAAGAGTCTTGACTCCAGCCATAAATGTTTGCAATGGAACATCGAGGAACGGTGAGGACATTACGTATGGACTTTTGCATATTTCAGTAATTCTGAGGAAACTCCGTGAAGAATTCGAGTCTGTGCGTCTTGATGTGTGTGTTTGTGTCTTTTTGTGTACGTGTGTCGTTGTTTGTGTGTACGTGTGGTAATGTGCGCGTGTTTGTCTCTTTAAGTGTATGTGTGGGTGTGTTTGTGTGTGTACACGCTCCTCATGTTTATTCATGTTATGGAATTTTGAATGGAGCCCACTCATCAAAGTCTGTCGGGATTGGAGCCAAAAACTTGGCACTTTGTGTTGACAGTGTGTCCGTGCGGACTTGTCGACATGCATATGCATTTGCCCCGAGTCCCCCACGCTCGTACACACTTAAACACACACACTCATTACACGCACACACCCGCAGTGGTAGTGTTCCACGAGGGAAGCCAAGAGCGGGACAAAAGGGATTCTTGTGAACTCTGACAGAATATTGAATGGAGGGATCCCACTTGAGCTCTTGCCCCCTTTTTTATGGTTACCGAAAGTTTCCATGTGTGTGTGTGTGCGTTTGTGTCATTTCCCTCGACCGTCGCCCTTCGTTCCCAGTCTCCGTGACCGCCGAAGTTGGAGCTCATAGTCGTATATAGTTATCTGTCATGCCTCCACCTTCCTACCCGTCCTCATTCTACCTCTCGTGTACATTCTCTTGATAGTGTTGAATTTGACTCTGATATGGTGACCGTCGCAAAAGATTTTTACTTCGTGTAATGGGTTTCTTCTCTGCCCGCTTCCGTCCATTTTAGGGTCCACTAAATTCGGCGTGAGATCCTACCAAACCTAGGTCCTCTTATATAAGTATTTATGTGTATATATTTGTGGTGAGAAGATGTTAGGGTTCAACCTTGTATTCCTTGCTGGTGGTGGTGGTGATGATGATGATGATGATGATGATGATGATTTTAGTCAAGGATAATATTTAGAATGGGTAATTGAGCCTTGTAGGTTTTCCAGCAATCTTCCCCTATAGCTATGCATGCAAGAGTAAGTGAGAGAGAGAGAGAGATAGAGAGACAGACAGACAGAGAGATACAAGGGATGGAGATGAAAAACAAGTTTATCCTTGGTTTTGAATTTACTCTATTCGCTCTTGTTTTGTCGGCCTCGCCTTCTGGCTGGCTGGTTGACTGACTGACTCTGACTGCGAGTGTTATTTTAGATTGGCTGGGAGTAATAACGGTGAATATTAAATGAGTTGAGGATAGAAATTTCGCTCTGTTGGGTATTATGATTATTATTACATTCGCCGCCGACTCGTCCTCGTTGGGTATTTAGTTGTAGAAGAGTTGTTTTGTATACTACAGGGCTGGCTGGGACTACTGTGGAACTGAACTGATGTAGTGGTTGGTGAGTCGTGTAGTGCGGGGAGTTTACAGCCGTGGTTAGTCATACTTTAAACTGTGTGTGTGTGTGTGTGTGTGTGTGGGTGAGTCTCGCCGCCTCCATGTGCACACATAAAATAATAACGAAGGAAGACGAATAATAATTAGAAGAGACGACGGTGACGACGACGACGACGATGAGCGAGCAGCAGTAGCGGTTGAATGTGAATTTTTTGGTGAACATATCTTGTGACTAGGAGTGTATATAGCGTGTCACTTATTTATTATCATTATGACTCACCTCCACCACAGCCACTACTACTACTGCTCTACCACCACAACATCATCGTCGTCATCATCAGCATCATCATCATCACCATCACCACCACCACTGGCACCACGTTGCCAACACCAGCATTGAGCATTGAGAACGAGAACACTATTGCCAACTGGATCCGCCGTTGCGGAGTTAAACTTCGAGAAGCGCGCTCTTGCTCATGTTGGGGAAAATATCATTATTTTTATTATTAGTATTATTATTATTGGAAATGATTCTGTACTGAAGAAGAAGAGTAGTGGACGGGTCATGAATGAGCTCTGCTGTCCGAGTCAGTTTCCTATATATATATATGCATATGTATATTTATATGAACGTTCCACCACACATGGACGTCGTGTAGGATTCTGTAGAACTAGGATAATTATGCTTGTTTGTGAGGTTATGAGTGTATGTCTATGTGTGTGTGAGTGTGAGTGTGTGTGTGTGTTTCTGTGTCCGGCTTTGACGGAAAACCACACACATAATGTGGTTCTCAAACTTATCTATATCCTCTTGGCTGGTCTTATCCGCACAAACACCACGACCAATCTCTGGACCCTAAAACTCTGTGAGTGAGTGATTTCTGGTGAAAGAGTTTTGTGCCAGCCCAATACGAGGGCTCCTTATTGTTCCTTCCATGGGACTGACTGAGTCTAACGACTGTCACAAGTCCATGGGCTTGTGGAACAGTTTATTGTTTTCCCAATGTATATATTTTTCCTCATTTCCTCAGAAGGAGCCGAAGGAGTATGTATTAATTTTTAGCCTTATTATTTGAGGGGAGAAGCATTGTTCCACGTTGCAGCATGACATGTACTAGCGAAGTACATACATTTATGGAATGAGTACGTTCGGATATGCATAATATGTACATCCACTGATTCCATTTATATATTTGTAACTTCTATGGTTCACTACCCCCTTCCACCACGTCCCATGGTAGGATCGTGCAACATGTGGAAGGGGGCACAGGAGGGTATTTAATGCCCTGCATGGACGGCAATGACGGCTAGTCGGCCTACAACTACGCTCTTTCTCGCTGTCGTATAATCTGACTCTCTCTCTCTCTCTTCTTCGGTTTTCTCCACCACACCACATGAATTCCATGGGCCAAGTGGATTCCGGGGTATTGTGGGGAGGAGTGGAAGGATTACGGGCGGACCATTACATCTTGATTACCCTGATTCCATACTATTTTATAGGTTGGAAATACTCTGCTTGCTCCTCATGGTAATAATAATGATGATGATGATGATGAAGTCATTCCGGGATTATTGTTAGTACACGTTAGGTCGGAGGAGAAGTGGAGTAAATGTAATAGGGAATCATGTTTCCTCTTGGCTCACTCTCCGTCCGCTAACTATACTAACTACATGCTGTACGTGTATTAGTAGTATTGGTAGTAGTTGGAGTACTTGGATGAGCTGGAAGTAGAGTTGTCGTATAGTGTATAGCTTTTGCGTGAGCGGACGCACTCATGTGTATTCGAATTGGACACACATGGACATAACCTATAGAGTCGTGTAATGGGTCCTACTTTCCACTCGAGCCCATTGTTCCGATGAAGATGTTCCTCTCGGGCTATGCATGTGTCAGCTCATATGTTGTTTTCCGCACAGCACAGGCTACTAGTACACTGGAATTTTAGTGTGATTTTGTAGGTAGCACTCCGAGACAATGTATATTGAGGAGCATAGAGCAAGCAACCTGCCGTGAACCGGTGTGAGTGGGAGCATCCAGCAGTCCCTGTGCTACTAGTGCCTGTGCGTGTGTGTGTGCGAATGTATATGTGTATGCATGCATATGATAGCTGTATAATTTTGTGTGTGTGTGTGGGTGTGTTTGCATGTGCAAAAGCCTGGAGCAAAGGACAGTAATGATTGTAGGGATTATTAAGGGGCGGTCAGATGACTCATTTTCGCAAGAGCTCTCTCACTCACTCCGAGCATGGGATTTTACAACGGAGGCAAGTGTGTGTATATACGTATGTATATGCATTCAGGCACACACCACCTTTTTGTGGCATAATGGAAGACAGGATGATGATTGGTTGTGTGTGAGTGGGTGGCGTAACCGACAGAACTAACTGCGGTCGGTGATGCAAGCCTCTCTCTCTCTCTCTCTCTCTCCCCGTTCTCCACATTCTATTGCTCTCACCTCTGACTCCTATGACTGACTGGGTTGCGGACGGACTTACTAAAAGTCAAGGGTTTCACGTTTCACCTTACCATCACCATGCCCACCCCCGCTCCCCACCACCACAATCACTGATGGAAAAGCTACATGGGGGACTGACTGAGAAAGAGTATATTACCGCAGGACAATAATTATTATGATTGTTATGATGGCGTGCCTCTACACGGACGGGGCGGCCGGCGGAAGTGTCCTTGTCAGTTGGAAGTGCCCTACTGCCATTAGTGCTACTAGCACTACTGCCACTACTACTACTACTACTACTACACATGGACGGGCTCGAGAGGAATATCGATTTGTTGAGCTATCATGGGAAGAGGGGGCAGTAGTGTGGGTTGATGATGATGATGATATAGGACTCCTAGTGGTGAAGAAATAAGAGTCTGAAGGACACGGCACTAGTACTACTATTATTATTAATGCTACTACTGCAACTACTACCACCACCAAAACTAGTGCTACTAACCATACAACTCCCCTACTTATGCCACACACACACACACACACACACACAGACAAGGCGGGAGCGGCCGCCCTGGACTGCTAGGCACTAGACTAGACATATTGATAGGGTCATATCCTCTGGGGTAGTTTCAGAGTCAAATTATGGTTGATCCTTCTGTGAAGAGTGAAATGGGGAATCCTCCACATGCTCCGGCTACTGTCCTTTTTTTGTTAGCCCTCGAGTGGATTTGGAAAGGTGGGGAGGGATGGCAATGGGATGGAAGCGGAGGGAGGGATCGGTATGGGTGTGTGTATGTGTGTGTGTGTGTGGAGGCATGGATCCCGCCGTGTTTATCTCCCGTCCCTCCTATCGTATGCTGTACTGGTTGATAGTGCACGCTCCTTCCGACGGCCTCAAGTCCCGGTAAGTGGGCGAGCAGTGGCAGTAGACTACAACAGTGGTAGTAATAGACTATACTTCATGGGTAGGCTACGACCACTTTGAGCCTTCGTCATCCTACTACCACACTACCACTACTATTACTTCTCCTGCCTGCTCCAAGTCCTAGTGGAGTTGGTCCTGTTATTGGCCCTCCTATTCCTCCTCCCGGCCGAGTGCTGCTGTGTATGTATGTATAAAAACATGTACTTTCCGCCGGTGGAAATCTGATTGAGAAAGAAATTGGGAGTGTGAGAGGAAGAAGGGTTGTTGGATGGCTTGGCTCCCTCGTGTCGGCTCAGTCAGATGATAATAATAATATGTTTTCCGTGTCAATAGCCGATGGAACGAGGAACAGACGGTCGTGGTGGTGCTGGTGGAAGAGCTCATGCCTGACTCATCTAACAACACCTTCCTTCCTTCCTTCCTCCCTCCCACCCTACCTTCCTACATTCTCTCTCCCGTCTTATCAGCCTGATGATGATGATGATGATGACAGCGCATATGGATCCAGTGGTCGTTCATCTGTTAGATCCCATGCAAATGGTGAGCGGATAAAGTTGTGCGAGGAGGGCGACGGACAGGTAAATAGGTATAGAGATGTGTAGGTGGGTAGGTATAGGTGTAGAGATAGGTTGGAAAGTGTTGGTAGTGTTGCCGTTGCCGCAGTGGACGTCCACAATGTCACGTGGGGAATTTTGTACTGGATACTCCGTGCCTCTGCGTGTATGTTTGTGTGTGTGTGTCTGTGTCTGTGTCTGTGTGTCTGTGTGTTTGTGTACTGACTGACTGACTGACTGACTGAGGTGTACGAGGGGGGAGATAATAATGGGTTTTTATCGTTCAGCTCTTATAAGGTAGGGAGGATTTTAGACACATTAGGGTTTGGCTAACTGGAGGAGTGGAGTGGATCGCATCCCATATGGAATGACCATAATAATAATAATAGTAATAGTAAGGCTATTCTTCTCATTCTATTCCATCCCAGCCGATGAGCCGGCCGGGCCGAACCGTGGAACAGTGGGTGACGTTCATAGTGGTAGTAGTAGTAGTAGTAGTAGTAGTATTAGTGTTTGTAGCTGTGGAGCAGTGACTGAAGTGTGAGAGAAATGGATGCTGACTTGATAGTTGAATTGTCATTCTTGCTACCATTAGTAATATTATTATATAGGATTTTTCCCAGCTCCCTCTGTGGCCGCGTGGTGAATCAAGGTGAGTACGATGGAGCGGGGCCTGACTGATTGACTGACTTACTGACTGAGAGAGGTAGGAAGCTATGTATGATGCGTTTGGAGAACTGTCGTAAGTTGTACGGGTTGGCTGGGCGGAAAATGCGCTTCTTCCCGGTAATACCTGGCGTTGGAGGAGGAGGGGCAGAGAAGGGGATGATGTGAGAGAGTGTGATGGGGAAGGAGCGGGCTGTAAATGACAGGAGCGGGTGCTGCGACGGCGGTGGCGGCGGCATTTCTCGTCGAGCTTGGTGTTGGGAAAGGGCGGTCGGGAATCAACTCGTGGATTAATATGCGCGCCCCGCCGCCTGACTGTGCGTATTCATACGGATGCCGGACCTATGGACGGGGCTCCGAGATTATGAGCTTGGGTTCACTCACAGAGTCACACACTACTACCGTCAGTCCCATCGTATGCCTTGCATGTTGTATAGTCATGCTGTTTTTGTGGCTGACCTAGTTGGTGAGCTTGATGTGAGTGAGTGCTTATGGTAGTGATGCTATCATGGCGGCAGAGTGCACCGCGACCGTGCATGTAGAGAGGAGGGAAATTCGGTGAATTACTACTACTACTACTACTACTATTACGACTAGTCTGACTGATTGGCCGCCGCCAGACTTGAATGCGGGCGGGCGGTGAGAGGGAGTAGTAAAATCATCTTGAGGCTGTGTAAAAGTACATGTAGATTTGTGGATGAAATAGTGAGCGGGCGGACCAGTGCGCCGTGTCGGTGTGGTTGGTGGCCTCTATAAGGAATAATTGGATCCAGAGTCAGTTGTCCTGCCGGAAGTATGGGGTTTATTTTAGGAATGCACACCCTTAGTTACCATCTCAACAGTGTGCGTGTACGTGTTTGCGTCAAGGTGGATGTGAGTTTGTGTGTGTATATATGTATAAATATATATACCTCCATGACAATTTGTAGTCCAACTTTGCGAACTGGAGCCGGCTTACTGGGCTGCGGATGAGGTAAATGAGCGGTCCTTTGTGGATACGAAGTTGGATTTGGAGTGGTGGTTGGTTGATGTGTGAGCCTGTGTGTACGGATCCCCTGTATTCATGGCTACAGAGGGATTATTAAGAATGTTGTGATGTGTTTGTGTGGGTGAGCCCAGGTGTTCTCTGGCTCTGTGCGTGTGTGTTTGGGTGAGCAAATGTAATTTTTGGCTGTGTGTGTGGGTGAGCACATGGGATTCCTGATTGTTTGTGCGTGTCAGGATGAAATTGGTGATGGTGTGCGGGGACGTGTGTGTGTATTTTTTTGTGTGGGTGAGCGCATCGAATTCCTGAATTGCTTGTGTGTTAAGATGAAGTTGGTGATGGTGTGCGGGTACGCGCGTGTGTGTGTGTGTGTGTGCGGGTACGTTTGTGTGTGTGTGTATTTTTGCATGTTGAAATGCGTACACAAAGTCCGAGGGTAAATGAGGAAGAGGAAGATTGAGGCCCTTGTTGTATCCTTTGTCTGTGTGCGTGTATATGTGTGTGTGTGCTTTCCCCTTAATGTGTTTTTTTCTCTTTTCCTCTCGCTCCCTCTCGTACTTTCCCCCTTGTAAGCAAATGAGTTTGGAGAAAGGGAAGCAAATGAGCTTCTTTTTACTATGGAATGGAGAAAACGGATGGGGATGGGGAGTTTGAAAGTTTTGGACTATACAGTTTGTTGTCCACGATATATACTTCTACTGCTACGATGACGACGACGACTACTACTACTACTACTATACTATTACTACGACGGCAAGAGTCAAGTTTTGGGTAACGAGCTGTGGAGATTCAAGTTTTGCCCAACACTCCCCTGGCCCAGTTCATTGTGTTCCAATGTAAAATGAGAATATGCTTTCTAACCAGAGCATCCTGTCCTGTGTACTGCTCCGGCTGGTAAAAGTCGTTTTCTTGGCTCCTCTGCTTGAGCAGTGTGTAGGCTTGTGTGGGTCTGTGTGTCTGGGTATTATACAAGTGTCGGTGTTATACGAGACCTCCTACGTCCTACATATGCTCACCTTTTGTGTGAAACGTACTATTACAAGCGATGCTCACCCCCATCCTCCCATTCTCTCTCTCTCTCTCTCTCTCTCTCTCTCTCTCTCTTTCGTCTCTCGTCACTTCATATCCGGACTTGACTGTTTAGGGCGGAGTATAAGAAAGAGTATGTAGTAGTATTACTAGTAGCTGGTGTGGGCTCAGGGGAAGGAGGTATCCACGTTGTTGAAACTACCGTGATAAGTTACTCGACGCTGGCGAGTGAAGTGAGAGTTTGGCCTATGCAATACTTGGTCTTTTCTCTGCGTCATCATCTTCGTCCTCCTACTACTCCTCTTCCTCACCCCAACTATCTTCCAAAACCACTTGCTACACCACTGCCTTGACGAAAGGCAAATTGTAGGTGCTTGGCTGGGGAGAGGAGTAAAGTAGAAGGAAACACTATGGACTACGTAGGACTAGCGGAAGAGAATTGAGTAGTGTGTGTGTGTGGGTGCGTGTGTGTGAAAGAGATAGAGGGAGGGATATTGGCAGATGTAGGAGCAGTAGCCGCACGGCGGACCTCCTTTGCATGGAGGTGGCGGCGCCGGACGGTGTGTGTTCCAACAGAATCTGTCTATCTATCCATCTATCTATTTATCTATGGTAGGGTTCATCGTCTTCAGGTGTTCCTCCCACCTCTTGCTCTTGTCGTTGTTCTTCTTTGTCTGCTACTGCACCCTGGCTACAGCCTTATGTTTCCATGTTGATAGGGCGGCTGTTGTAATACTGCTGTAGGCAGGAGCTGAGCTCGGTACTAAGTTGGGACGAGAGAGTGAGTAGGGAAGTGTGTTGGTAGAGTGTGTATGTGTGTGTGTGTGTGTGTGTATGTGTGTGTATGTGCGTGTGTGTGTGCTTGGTGTTTGGTGTTTTCTAGATACCACCGCACCGGGGGAACACTCTCGTCTCGTGCTCCACCCCGCCGTTTTGCTATCCCGGAAAAGGTCCTGGGCGAGATGACTGCCAACTGGCAACTGGCTCAGAAAATCCGGTGGCTGAATCTTGTGATGATACAAATACTCACTCACAGCCACAGTGAGACGCGCTGTGTGAAGAAGTGGTGGCAAAAGTAGTCGTAGTAGTAGTAGAAATAGTAGTAGTCTAGGAGAAAAGTAAAAGTGACGAGGAGAAAACGGAAGTTAGCTTGGATAGGATGGGATGAATAATAGGATTTGCTCGCTCATGTATTAAATTATGCATGATACAACGCAATATATTAATTTTTTTTACGTTTTATAAAGTACATATATATTTGTTGCACTTTTTGTGTAATTTATAATATACTACCCACACCCACCGACAAGATGGGAAGAAACCCTGGTGAGGTTGATTAGTTGATTTTTTTTATTTTTTTATTTTTTTTGAGGAGATGGAGGAACGGATAGTATGTATGGACTGATTGAACCAATGTTAGACATCTTGCCCTCGCCTCATCCTTCCGAAATAGTTTATGAGGGGAAAGTTATTATGAATGTGAAAGAGAAAAATCAGTATGATGGAGAGAGTGGGTGAGAGATTGAGAGAACTATATGTGTGTAGAAGTGCGGGAAGGAGGGCGGCGGATCGTTGGTTTTTCTCCCTGGATGGCCATTCAGTGGCGCTGACGTGAACGAATTGTCTGCATGGAAAAATCAGAGGATTTCGTTTAGAGGAGGAAAAGATGGTTAGTAGGGGAAAGGGATATGGTCGTCAAATACAGTATGTTACGAGGTTGGGAGCCTGTGTGTGCGTGTGTGTGGAGGAGGAATAAGATGTGGTAGTGGTAGCAATATATATACATATATATATATTGGGAAGAGGATAGGTTGTTCCCTTCAGCCCAATCTATGTTTCCGCTTGTCAGAAAGTATCCTAAATCCATGGATTTTTTCCCGAACCGCACCCCGCCTTCCGTCTTCTGCCCCCTGGCCCTCCTTTGGAAAGGTTTTTAGTTCCTATTCCTCGTCTAGGAGGGCCAAATAGGGGGGGGGTTACTCATGTGTGCGTTTTTGTCCTTGTGTGTAAGTGTATGGAATTTTGTGTGATGTGTGTGTGTATCTGTGTTGGTGTATGGAAGTGTACGTGTATGTGTGCTGGTGGAAGAAAAAAGTATGTGTATTAGCGAACGACAAATTCTTTGTGTTCAAAAATTTTGTGTGTAGGTGTATGGTAGTGTATCTTCTTGTACGTACGTGCCTGAGTGAGGTGGGTTGTGCACGTGTGACGAGTGGATTTGGTATAAGCTGTACGGCCGTGCCCACTACTAATCATACGCGTTTATTGTGTGTGTGTGTGTGTAGGTGTTCCTTTTGTTGACATTGAGTGAGTTAGAGATTGATGGAAGAGTGGAGGAAGGGAGAGAGGGAGGAGGAGGAGGAGATGGTGGTGGTGGAAAGAAGGAGAAAGTCTGGGTGGGAGATGCTGGAAGGAAGGATCGTCCGATTTGGCTCTGAAATGCATTTAGCGGCGTCCCCATGTGTATACAGATGATATGCGGAGAATGTAACAGTTTTTCCTGTATTCAGATCCTCGCAAGATCCCTTCACAAGTCTCATCCTTTCTCTGTCTTTCTCTCTCTCTCTCTCTCTCTCTCTCTCTCTCTCTCTTTCCTCTTCTGCGGCTGTTCCAATAGTGGAAGGAATATATAAAAGAATATATTATTATAGGCTTCGACGACGGTCGTGGCCCGGAATGTTCCCCCTCCTCCCCCTCCCAGCCCACAGCAGTATAATAGTGGGGGTATATACAGTAGCTGCAGAGGAAAGTCTGGTGGTGGTGGTGGACGGAATGGGAACTACACGCACTTCCTCCTCCCGATTCATCATCATTCCTCCTCCTGCTGTCACCCTCAGAGATGGTGAGACTGAGAATGAAGCCTAGGTTGCCCCGTAGTTTTAAGATTTTTCCAAGAGGATGATGACGACGAACCGGGCGGGCGGAAGGAGAAGTGCGCGGCGGGGGGGGGGGGGGAA
>WJFA01000432.1:0-38670 GCA_009870155.1 Pseudobourletiella spinata
CCTCCAGTTTAAAATGACAAACCAAAATTCGTCCAGAACTTAGTATCCCACACTTTCTCAACTTACCCCGCCGTGGGAACTCGATTTAGCTCCATCTCTTGAAGGAAGGACATCGGGTGGGGGCTGCTGATTGAAATGTAGTTCTCAACCACGTCGGGATACTTGTTCAAAAAATTCCATCCTAGGATCCCACCCTCGCCGTGAGTGATCAGTGAACATTTTTGCCTCCCTGAAGGAAATCCATGGAGAAAACTGTGCTCATCATCATCATCAAGTAAATCATAGCCATTGAGTGATCAAACTAACGTTAAAACTTGCAACTATACCAATGGCTGTAAGGAAGTCGTGCAGTTCTTGGACGAGAACGTCCGTTTTATATTCATGGCGAGATGTGGGTTTGTCCGAGTCCCCGTAACCCTTCATATCGATGGCCACGACCCAGTAATAGTTGGATAGCCTCTGCAGTTGGAACCTCCAAGAGTACCAGAACTCGGGGAAACCATGGATGAGTAGTAGCAGACGGTTGCTCCGATCTCCTTTCTCAACATAGTGGAACTTGTGGCGCTGGAAAATTCCATTGTTCATTATTTATTATCGCCTTTTGCTTTAGCACGGAAGGGACAGGAATCAAGTAGGTTGGTGGAGGGGGCTAGGGAAGGGAAAACAAGGCTGCTTCACCTTTAGGTGGCGTGACAATTGTTCACGTGATTGATAGGAGTATTTTGTTTTGTAAATAAACGCAACATTGCGCATGCGTGGTAGCAGCAATTGTCTTGGTCAGTTTAAGCTGTACCGTTGCAATCAGCATGATTACTTAAGTGTAATGCAAGCTCACTCAATAAGTTCGCTCCTTGATATTACTGACGAGGAATACAGAAGACCTATAAAAGCGACATGATGAAACTGGCGCTGTTATCATTATCACACTGAAACATAGGACATGAAACAATTGCCAAGCTTCCATACACGAAATATCGCACGTTTAGCCCTAAAAAATTGAATAAAAGTTCATTTCCGAAAACTCAAAGGGAAATTTTCTTGTGAGAACGAACATGGAATTCTCTTTGCCTTTGAAGGGTTTTACCTGTGCAATATCTAAATAGAAGGTGAAGGTATCGGTGGTAGGTGAGTGAAATTTTTGAGAAACACCAAAGGGGGGACCATTGGTCGCATGAAAATCCTTATGTGAAATCCCATGTTAAATTCCCCAGAAATCTATTACGTCACATTCTGCTTTCCTTGATAGTTTTGACAAACCCCCACTTAATCGTAACAAAGAAGACCAAAAATTTGAATTTCCATGCCTATCGATGCTCTCCTATAATAAAACTCAATTTTTAACTCATTTTTCAAAAGTTTGTGAAAAGTAACCCTTTGGTCGCTTAAAGTCCTTATGGGAAATCCCATGTAAAATTATCCAGAATCGATTTTGGTGAAATTTCAAATTCGAATATTTTCGAAACAAGGCATAAGTTGGGCGAAAGGCTTTGGGTTTGGTACATTCTAGGGACGGCGGGTCATATACCGTATAAACCCCGAGTCGATTCGACTTGTACCTTCATCTCCTACTAAGTAAAATCATAAAAATTGTTCAAGGAAACAGTTCGTGCTAAATTTCTTCAGCACCTGATCAAAACGGCACTACACGCAAGAAAATCTTGCCTGTACCTATGCTTCGGGTGGTCCTGCCTTTTCATGCCACGTACAGAAGTACAGAAGTGGGATACTCCGCGTTAGACCCTAGTAAGGGTTCTGGAAGGAAGTTATGACTGATGCAACCAGAGATTTAGGTCCCTCAAGTTCGAATTTTATGGTGTGAGGTCTTTGTAGCTGCTGGACACAGTCATATTCCCTCACGAACCTACTGAAATGTCAGCTATAAGCACTCGATCTGGTATGTACCGTCCTTATAAATTTCCGTATGCCAAGCGATCCCACAACATCCGGAGATGGACAATGTAATGATCAGTTGTAGACACTGTCTGCTCTTTAATTACATTCGACGATAAAATCCGTGTTAACAAGTCGAGATAACTGGGAAATCCGGCGGTGCACTGAACTAATAACTCTTGTCGTCTTCAGTTGACTGACACAAAACACTGATATGCGCCACCGGTCTGATCTTTTTAACTTTCACGAGTTGTGCATGAATTTGACACCTGATCACCAAGTCAAAACAATTAAGATCTCCCAGGTTCTCCTCAGTGACTTCTACAAGGGAATCCAACATCAGTTCAGATCATACGGTACGATGACAGATCCATGAATCAGTGCGCACCGTTTCTCCCGCCCCGTAGATTCCACACTACTATTTCCACGCCACGACAGCGACGGTCAATTGCAATTGTATGTATGTATACAAATTAGGACTTAAGTGAGATCACTTACTAACAATTTAGCGTATTGATGTTGGCCCAGAGTCTCATCCGATAAGCACGGTGGTGGCACGCATAGTTTGGTCCTCCCGTAGATTTTCGGGTGTCTCACCAAGTGGTAACAGTGGAGGAGGACATACTTTACACTGTAAAATGTCACTAGGAAGTAGAACTTGACGAGATTAATTAGGAAACAGAGCATATTATTCAGCTTTTGGATAAAACTTAGCGGCCACATGCTGGACTTTGAAATCCTCTGACGACGAGCTCGCATTTGTGTGTATGTGCATCAATTGAGTTTAGAATGTGAAAACAATCCAAGGAGATTCCACGAAAGTGACAATCCTGGTGTCCAGTCCAGTGCCACCAAATGTGGCCGGGCTTTGTTGAGGATGAGGCACTTGTAGGATATGACTCCACCTTGAGGACTCACAGAATAGCGACGAAATAATAAGGTCGCAGGGCCAGAATTGATAGGAGGGGGTCACTGCAGTAATTTCTGACTGAAACGTGCGATGGTGATGTAAAATTGAGAAGGACACTACTGTACGTGGCGTGCACGCACGGTGTGTAACAGAGGATGGAGGAAATAATATTTGAGTCCCAGTGGATAATTTACGGCGAGGTACGGAGAGGAATCAGCTCAGGACTCATCATCCGCTGTCAGTGTAATGAGAGATATCAATTTAACGTCCTATCATCATCATGCATTCACCAAGTGTAAAGGTCGGAAGTCCGCATGCCCCTGCATAATGTGTAGAAGACTTGAGCTCGGTCAGTCGACGACGAGTCATAATTTCTACTTCACATGTTGTTTTCATCCACATGTGCCGTCGTTCTGTGTGATAAATTTCCATTATCAGACTCCAGAAAAGATGATTACTTCAAATACTTCTACTACTTATCATTACCGTTCCTTTCCCTCCTGTTATGTAGTTTAGTGTGAAAGTGTGCCTGTGTCAGCGAGAGTCAGTCACGAAGGGGTATTTGACGCAATGTGTGGTGGTGGAATGGCTGGATAAGTGTTACTGTTCTCATAGCTTCGCATGGGAATCTCCAGTAGATTATCATCCCATCAGCAAATAAGGGAAGAAGGGGTTCAATTTCGTCCAGTTAGGCACAAACAGTGCTTCCTTACACTGCAAAACGACGGCTGTAGAATCCTACTAAAGGTATCTCAATAGTTAACAATGCAGGAGGAGATTGCGGGGAAAGAATGGATTGCGGGGAAGGAGATTGCACATAAGTGCTTTTAACATCAATGAATTTTGTACTGAAAATTGGCTTGGACTTCCATATTTGACGGCATTCTCAGGTTGATCAAATACATCGAACATTAACACTGCTGAAGAGGAAACTTTGGACCCTTTACTCCAATTAATTCCAGGAAGTTCATTCCAACTGCTGAACCCAGTTTGTAAAATTCCAAAGTACAAACACTGTCCTTGCTAACCCTGGGGTGGTCCCACACCGCTATCATTTCATCAACGTGTATTTACGTAGGATTGAGTGGAGGCTCATGATGAGTCAACAGTGGGAGTTGGGAGTGTGTATGTGATATGAACAATGATGTATGAAGATTGACGACATTATTTATGCATCAATTTTATCTTTTATAGATGTACAAACTAGTTTATAAGTGTTCGAATAATAATCTATTTCCAAATCTGATGCGGTAAAGGAATATCGCACGTGTACAGTTATAGTACATTAAAATTTCCCAATACCAGCGTCACATCATAGTGATTTCTTCCTGTCTCATGGAAACCAGCACAGAGGAGGTTTAACTATAATTGTTGAAGAAACTGAGATCCGGTACTGAACTAGTTCATGTTATTGAACTGCTATGACCACAGACATCATGGTACGAGGAATGAAAAAATAAAAACAATGGATATGAAAAATTCTTAGGATGTTATGGTAACATCCACGGCTAAACGGAGCCGTAAAAACAATATACTTGTCAAACGTGGAGATTGGGAATATCTTGGACTTGAAATTTGCGCGTCATGTCGATGAATGCATCGAATATCGAATCTCCTCCGTGCCTGGACGCCTGGAGTTGATAACGCAAAGACGAAAGCTGTCACGAAAAATATTTTTCACCGTTAAGTAAAAAAAACAGTTGATATGGATCCATTATTTAAATTTCTCCGTGAACAGTGACAAGATTCTGGTATTGAAATTTGTCAATGAAAAACAGGATCCAACTATCTAACATTTAAATTTCTCAGTGAAAAACATTCTAAAAAACTATACGGATTGATCGTTCTGCAGACACTTTGGCGACGAGAGCGTAAGATTGGTTCCATTAACTATTAAATTATAACTACGATTCGAGTACTATGTCATTTGGAGAAAATTATTATTAATTTCTTAGGCCCGTGTGATTCCCGTCATTATCTGGCAGTGGTAGCCCCAATGCTACTTTTTGCGACAGCTCTTCATATACAACTTGTTCGTACAATTGTGGGTGTCGGGTCTTGAGATGTTTCTTTGCGTTTGTGGTCACGACTCCTTTTAATTCTGCGAGGCAGCCTGGAACTATGCACTTTAAATAATTTTTTCGATCTTCAAAGTAAGCCCACACTGGGTTCCTTCGACGAGCCCCTCTGGATCTGTCTGTAAATGTAAATATTGAATTTAATGTCGACTTGAGTTACTTCGCTTGTAGAAAAATGATTTTAAGGTAATGGTAAATCATGATTAAGCACCTTTATCGGTGGAACAAAACTGGCCTTGCTAAAATGTACCTGATTTATGCTGACAGTACGTACAGATACAGAGTCAGCTCGCCTATTGCGAACTAATGTACACACGGCAGTCGGCATGCAAAGTTTCACAATGTGCGGGGGTGACAGAACAAAAACAGAAATATTATCTATTGAACACTCACTGTTTACTATCTCTAAGCAAAGGACAATATCGTATAGGATGGAAATCCGAACTTTACACCAGCTTAAACTTTGTACATTTTTCATCACAAACAATGCCGCCATTGCAATGCCAAAATAGTTTTTTTGAACTTTTATAGCACAAACTGATAGTTTAGGAAAAGTCTCATTATTGAGGTATCATAGGATTCCAGAACTGGAGTAAAAATGATTGCTTACGTGTGATACTACATTCTATGCCATGCCTAATGACACAAAAGATCAACTAAAATTAAAGTAACAAATACATACAGTATTTACAGAACATGTTATTTTGCATAGTATCACACAGTTAGCTTGGAGCCTCTGCAAACAGTTGACAGTTTCCGTTTCCATCGTCTTTCAATGGCACCGCCTCATTAGATAGGTGCGAGTGATCTTTTGTGGGATCATTTTTAGGAATGCTGTCAACTGTTTTGAGGACAGCTTCGCAATGCGTTCCTTTCCTATGGTACATAACGCATCTCCAAGTCATCTCATTCAATGATCTACTATACTCCTTGAAGTAGTACGAGTGACCGTTGAATACAGCTACTGGTCTACCCTTGTTTGTCGACTGTAAAACAATCTTTCCCACCTCTGGAGCACCTGGCAGAAAATTCAAGGGAATTCAAAACTTTTTATGAGAAAACCAATATAAATAATAAGAACTCTCAGCAAAGTAGAACAGAAGAAATTTCAACACGCGACAAGATATGGTAAAATTTTAAGTCAAAGATTAGCAGCACGACTTCTGTGCTGTTTCTGTTCAGAGTAACGTAATACCGCTGAATGCATAATTTTTCGTTGGTTATAATTTTGAACTTTGGAGAGCTATTCAAAGGAGCTGATATTAATAAGCAAGTGTCAGTGCAAAAAAACTAGAATAATAGAACGAAATCAGTTAGTACTTACGAACAGTTTCCATGGATGCTATAAAGCGTGTTTCCACTTCCAAGCTTTCACTTCTTCCGGCCGTCACATTTTCCGCGAAGCTAGGTTCCTTGGAGCTAAAGTCTTCTGAGGTAATCGATTCATCATAGTAGTCGCTCTCACACTTGACAAGGGTCCTCGGCTCAAAAATGTCCTTGTCATCAACATCTATGACTGGATGAACTGGCTGAATCGGACTTATGTGATGGATATTGTGAACAAGGGAAGCTGGGCTTGATGACGACGAGGCAACTTCTTCAGCAACAGTTGATTGAGGTGGAACCACGGCCGTCTGCACAGATGATCCCGCAGACTCCTTGTTGTTCTGCTCAAATCTGTTGGGATGGGAACTGACGATTGTGGATGAAACAGAACGCTGCGGTACATACGATGATGTTCCGTCACCACCACCAAAGTCCCGTTTCAGCCGCATACGCTTTTCAGTATGACCGTGAGCTGCCTTCATTGGTCTCTTGCACGCTTTGGAAATTACTGAAGTTAGGGATTTGGGGAACAGTGAAACATCATCAGAATCCGAGGAATCATTTTCCAGGGCTGACTTTAGCATGTCCAGCTGGAGCCAGATGTCAAATCCTAAAATAAAATTTATAGTTCAGTAGAAAACTAACCGCAATTAAATCCTTGCCAACATTCCAATGTCGTGAGCCCCAATAATCAGGTAATCAAGGACGTACCGAATTTGTGAAGGAAATATTTGGCAACGCAGTCGCAAAACATCTTCTGATCCTTTAACCGATTTTCATACTTGAAAAGTGTTAACTGGACATCCTTCAGCTGTGATTCCAGCAGTACGACCTTCTCCTCCAAAGTCACCGCCATGGTTTCAGTTTTTATTGTCTATACGTAAAGAATATTTGACAGTGACGTGCTTCAATTGGTATGATATGATCCACAAACCTCAATTTGAGCGAGAAAAATAATATGCTTTCTTGTCACGATTGTATTGTCAAGAGGTAGCTAAATGTTGCTGTGCCCCGAAGACCGACACAGCAGTACGCCAAACGCGAGCATGAACAGTACTGAAACCCATTCATCAGTGTTTTGACTCACGTTTGAAATCATATTGCCGCCACAGAGGGATCACCAGCAAGCATTGCAGATGTCTCTGGGCCCTTCTCCCTGAATATTTGGATCTTCTCGTAATTTTGCGTATACTCTAAATTAACACACATTAAGCCCAAAGATAATTGACAAAAGTCAATTTTTGTTTCCCAGAGCGGTAATCTGCTTATTTAGCGTCTTGTTTATGATTATGATTACTATACGGTACATTAAAAGTTGATTTATTCAATATCCACGGCGTGTTTAACATTTATTTACAAGTCCTATCTCAATACAATCCCGTTATTTATGAAGGCTATCACCGTAGTTAGTAGCCTTGGTTATTTGCAGTATCTCCAGTACGTACGAATCTGAACGCACAGTATTTCCCAAAAAATTAATCTCCGCTATCCAATTTCATTTCGGTTACGATTCAGTGATAACTGGTGATTCGTATTTGGTAACTGCCCCAGCTCATGCTCTTTGATTTTGTTGTTGTTATAGTTTTCTTTTGATTTCTTGCACTGATCTGCTTGCAAGTGTCAGGCCAATGGATCGTCAAAACTTAATCCCAGGTGCTCAACGCCGTCCCGATGGTCATCTGTATCCGCTCTGTTCGCGGCTACCTTTCGCATCCACTCTTCTTGTGCAACTTCATTATATACATGAGGATGGTGACGCTTCAAATGGTTCATTGCATTTGTTGTGAAGACTCCCTTTACTTCAACACTGCAACCGTTGACGAGACATTTTGCTCTATTTCCGCAAACTTCATAATATGCCCACACTGAGTGACGCTTTGATGGACCTCTACTACTTCTTTCTGTAAACATAAACGCAGACAGATCATGTTAATTGTATACAATACTCGTACTCGAACTTGATACCAAAATAGCAACAGCATAGAACGCACGCGAAACCTCTGGTGGGGGTCCAAAACCTAATGGTGCGGAGAGATGAACACTGAAAGGGTTATAACGTTCAGATTCCGAGGGTATTTCTTCGCAGTAATCATCGCTACTTTCTGATTTCACTACGTGCCGTCCAAAGCAATCCTCGTCATTTCCCTCAACAGAGTAGTCTTTTGGGGCAATAAATTCATGGCTACGACTGGATCCTGCGGATCCTTCACTACACCGACTAACAGTTTCGCTATTACTGGTTTTAACGGCAGGGGATGTGGTATCATCGGGGATGACCTCTGTGACTTCTGGACTTTTCTCAGTTTGTGAACCAACAGAAAATGATTCTTCTACTTTTCTCTTTGTCAAGTTGGGTCTTGTCGGGCCGTCCGGTACATCGACAGGCAAGTAAGACGATGATGCGACTGGTCTTCTGGGCGTATTGATTCGTAACACATCCTGACCCACTGCTGCGGCCACAGGAACTCTTTTACAAGGTGCTTCCACCGATGTTGACACTCTTTTGCTCAAAGGAGGTGGAAACAGTCTCGCTGATCCGTATGACTCCCTTTCCCGCAGGCCATCAAAATCGCGGATCAATCTTGATGTCTCCCAATGTTCTGCCCGAGCTGGACGTTTTCTTCTGGAACTTGCTGTCAAAAACAGCGAACCTTCTTCAGAATCTGATGAATCTAATCCTAAAGCAGACTTGAGCATGTCCAGTTGAAGCCATATATCGAATCCTGAGCAAAATAATGACAAAATACTAGTTGTGAGCTAAAGCCGTAAATTGCATTAGTTACTGTAACTACTAATTTTACTACAAATCCACCTTGTAATCTAACATGGTCTTACCAAACTGACGCAGAAAATATTTAGCGACACATTCACAAAACAACTTCTGGTCCTGAAACCAGTTTTCATACTTCGCCACAGTCAGGTGAAGTTCTTTGAGCTGGGTTTCCAAGGAAACAATTTTTTCCTGCCAAGCCATTTCAGTTGATCCAGTCAAGGGTTCATAAATTACATTTGCAGGAGTTCAAAGACCAGTATCTAGAAATGATGTCTCACTGCATATTCTGTCAGTCCGATAAATTGGTACAGTTTTCAACTACTGACATTTACTGACAAAATTCAGATGGGTTATCGGGAGCAATAGAGTCTATACTTGTTCTTCCACTGCCAGCTCTTTTAACTGGTTACAACACCTCGCATTTCCTAAGGAGAAAATAGGCCTTCCGTAGTGTTCTAGCTGACGAATAGACACACACGTTACACATGTACAATTCTACTAGCAGTTTGTGGAATATTGATTTCGTGGTCCAAAATCTGCAGGGTCCGACTCATCCGCTTTCACTGAATATGAAATTTTCCGGCCAGATTTCAAGGGGCCAAGGATTTCTAAAGAGACAGTTTGGAAGTGGTGCCGTCATGTGACTCCGTGATTCTCAGATTACAAGTAACATGACCACCCGGAGTATCCATAGCTTGTTTTGGTGAATTGAGAGCAATTTAAGTCTTCGTTTACAATATCACCACAAATCGAATGATGTAACAAAACAGCTACAATTCTCGGACGCTCTCCACTCCCGGCGATCTGCGAATTCTATTGGTTTTTTGTTTCATCATTCATCATAATTCGATAAGTGGTGATGCTTCCTTTGAATACCCCGTGGAAATGCAAATGCAAACTGGCACAATTTCCACACTAGTTGTGTGCTCATCAGCAAGTAATGGTTAAGCATGATTCACAACTTATACTCATTTACTTATTTATGTATTATACTTATTTATGCTCATTGCGTCTACAAATGGAATCTAGTTTTCTTGTCATCAGGAGTCCGGGCGTGGCGTAGAAACCTGAGATCTGCTTCAAGCGGTACGCTAGAGGGTAAAGTGGCTGGTGTTTCACCACGAATATCAAGGACGTAGAAAAATCTGACTCCACGTAGTAAGTTGGCGAATAAGAATTAAGACATTAGTGGTATAATATTTTAAGGCCGAACAAAAACCATTATTAACGGTCAACAATTTATAGGCAAACAACTCTTAATGAGCTTCATGATAGGATATAATCTTTGTTGCCTACCTGGACGAACCTAGCGATCATTTTAGCGCGCGAAATGGTCGCCAATAATTGGAGTATAAGTTCAGGGAGGTAAAAATATGAGTCATAAGACTTATCAGGTTTTAATAGGGAATACATCATCATTCTGGGATTACCCCACAGTATAGCGTTCACCCGTATTCACATGCACCGAGAATGTGTGGGCAGAGCTTCACTTGTTGGATTCCGATACTACCAAAGAATTCTACGGTATGTCATCCTGTATAATTTCTTGCTAACCGCTAACACATTTCACATCACACAGTCTCAAGTCAGTTGACGTGAAGCTACGAGCAGCAGTGGTGATTGTCGTTAGACTGCGACTATTAGTCACACCTTATTCTTTCATAGACTAATGAAATGAACATTCCTCAGTATCTAAAAATGTCAGCACTCGAGCTCGTCTTTCGATTTTTCCTGATTTTCACAGCCAGCATTGTTGGGTTCAGTGAATCATCACGGGGGCTCAGGCTCTATGGTAAAATTTGGGAGGCGGTGAAGTTTGCTACTGAGAAGTACAGCCGTGTTGTAGCGCACGATCAAACGTGCCGTGGAGAATATCCTCAGACAGGTCACCCGCATTCCACGTTCTGGGATGGCACGACAGATCTCTGGGGATGGACTGCTGGATTCTACCCTGGAGTTCTCTGGCTGCTATACACGCTCACTGGAGACTTGACCTGGTCTGAAGAAGCAATGAAAGCTCAGGAACAGCTTTGTAGACGTGAAAATGACACTGAAGCAAGCGATCTGGGCAGCGTCATCATGTCATCCTTCGGGCTTGGTCTAAAGTCCGACTTCGGCCGTGATAATATCACTCAGTGGGAACAAGTCGTAAACCGCGCAGCCGCCGCGCTGGCAACCAGATATGTCGGTAAGAGCCACAAAATTAACGTGCTAAGGGCAAGATTTGGACCTCTCAATATCAGAAACTTCATAAAAATTTTTGCTTTAGAAGCATGATTTTCATTTTCAAATTTGACTTTCCAGGGAATGCAGGCGTACTAAGGTCCTTGAATTCTGATCCTGCGGGCGAGGTAAATGTCATCATAGATACCATGATGGACCTTGACCTCCTATTCACTGCCGCCGAGGTGTGCAGCAACAAAACCTACTACAACATAGCGTCGAGTCATGCTAATCGTATAATGGATAACTTTTTCCGGCCAGATGGATCAACCTTCAATGTTATTGCCTTCTAAGATTCCGACGGATCCGTAATTCGTAAATACACGAACCAGGGCTACCTGGATAACTCTACTTGGTCCCGGGGTCAAGCATGGGCGATTCTCGGTTTTATGGAGACGGCAGAGTGGACTAGGAACCAAAGGTACTTGGACGTGGCGACTGCGGCAGCGAATATGTTTCTAATCCACCTTCCCCCTGACTGGGTTCCGTACTGGGACTTTGACGCTGGGAAACTGTCGCACATATTATATCAACCCCGAGATACATCAGCCGCCTCCATCGCCGCCTACGGACTTCTTAAACTCTACAACGCCATTGGGAACCAATGTTATCTAAATGCGAGTGAGAACATAGTGGAGTCACTTTTAGATAATTTCGACACCCGCTCCGTCGAAGTACCTTCTATCTTCATCAATGGGACAGAGTTCAGAGGGAAGGGTAACTTTGACACAGCCATTATATTTGGTGATTTTTATTTCCTGAAATATGCTAAAGTATATCTTACTGATACTGCACCCAGTTAAGGGTTGTAACAATTGTAAATATCTTCAATAGAATCTTTTCGATCTTGTAATTGGAGCTCTCTGTCATTCGAGGCTGTAATATGTACAGGGGAACAACAAAATCAATTGCCTCCCACTTAGATATAGATATGTATTCCCTAATAACAACGGTTAAAATTAATTAGGTTGCAATCTGTATGCATTTCTTTCGTTTAAATTCCACACGGTTGCTTATGCGACCATGCTGATCCTGTTCGCTCATCTATCAGCGGAATACAATCGCGGCATAGACAACTTGTACTGGAGAACCCAGCACTCGGTAATTTAAAGTAACGTCAGAGTAGTGAATTGAAATTTTCATATGTATCTACATAATTATAGAAATACTTTCCTGTGTATTTGAAAATTGCGCTGTGAAATAGTTTTCGGTTACCCCTACTGACCTGACTGGTGTTTTTAGCAATTTTAACAGGGTAAATATCTTAAAGCGGTGTCTAGTGTCTACCTAGATGGAGATGCCCGTACTGTTTACCTCCCTGTAGCTGGGACGGCCGGGATTGGGAAATGGTTTTTCTTTTGAACAGATAACGCTACTTATACCCAATTTATTTCAGGCGAGAATTTGAATAATTTAAAAGCTGTAATGTTACTTTGAGATGATTACAAAATCACCCCCACTGTCATGTGCTACCGCGACAATTATAACTAACCACGAACAAGCGTGAAAGTGTCGGAACACAGGTGAATCAGAAACTGTCATCTTCTTGGTTTATCATCTTTTTAAAGGTTAACATGTCCTTTTCACAACATTAAAGGCAGGAATTCCACTGAGATCCATTTTCCACGTAAACGTGTCATCTTTACGTTTTATAATTGTGTTCAACTGTGTACAAATCCTCCACTTCAATGGATTAATACAAGCTTGGTAGTGGTAAGTGATTAAGTGATTGCAATTGCAATGTATAATTAATTCAATTCAATAATAGTTGATATAATAGTTAGATTTCCAAATGCAGTTAATCCCAAATTAGCGTATAGAAAAAACGTATGAAGTACATTTAGTGAATACTATAATTCATGTTTCTCTCTAAGAAGAGCACTCGGTAACTTACAGTAAGTTACGCAATTAGGTTAGCACTGCAGTGTATGATTGCCCCACCCTTAGAGACGTGGGAGTTTTTTATAAATTGTTCCCAAAGCGTGACAATCATTCTACAATGATTTGAGTTGCAAGTTGCAACAGCTAATAAGCTACCGCTGCTGACAGAAACTAATTTAGTACGCCATATGATTGACATTTACCGACCAAAATACAAATGAAGTAGCACATCGCATTGTCTGACCTCGGTTTTGAATGTTTAGTGTGCTCAACTGATACTTCAGCTAGAGCCCTGCATTTTTCTCTTCTTGCTGTATCTTTCCAAGAATAATAAATGTACCTGTAACCATACCGTGACTCTCTACGAGGATCAAGTTTGATTCCCATAATAGCACTTAAGGATCTCACGGAACCTTTCTGAAAATTCGTAGTAATTGCAATCCATCCAATGTCTGAATCAATTTTTTTTGTTAAGCTTCATCACATAGTCACAAATTGTAAGGTCGTGCTTTGAATTTGAAAGTAAACGGCACTTGATGCATTATGGTCTTGCCCATCCGAGGATTTTCGTCTCATTTTTTGCATCTGTAGCTCAGCGTTAGCATTAGAATCTCCACAAGAAGATCCCTCAAAGTTTAGGTGTGAGATGCAGTTTATACACCTTTCTATACTATTTAAAGATTTTGCAATGTGCGGGAACACATCCGGGTCACTATAAGGCGTTGGTTTAAGATAATTCACATTTCGAGCTTCAGCACTCACTTCGCCTCTTGCCGCACAGATATGAATTTAGCTTTTCTATTCTTTACCGTATAATGAGTAGCCTAAAGGTTCTTAATATTATTGAACTAATAGCAGGCAGTATTAATTACATCTCCCACTATTAGTCGTCGTCTTCAGAAGTTCTTCGTTGATATTCAGCGGCTGAAATCGACCGCAAGCATTGATCCAAAAGCGTTCGCGATATCATGCAAGACCTGTTGAAGTCTCCACGTATCAATCTGTTGATTCATATATTAGTTAGGTGTCCACAACGGATCGGCTCGGGATTAATAGGGTATGTGACCCTCCCCTACTAGCATACCCTAACCCTAAAGTCTTTCTAAGACTACTCAGTCCATCTCTTTCCTCCAAAGAGGATGTACCTCTGGCGGAGGTCCCTCGGAGAGTCCAGAGAAGGGCCCAGGGGGCCCAATGGGTCCTCTGGAAGGGGTTGTGGTGAACCCGTGGGCGTGCGGGGATTACCCAGGGGGTGGACCTTTGCGCATGCGGGGGAACCCTGTGGAGGTTGGGTGGAGCCGTGGGCATGGGGGAAAGCCAAGGGTGAAGGTGGAAGTCCCTTGGTACCGCCACTACCAAGGGTTTATCCACCGACTGCTTTCCCCACGGGGGCCCGGAGAGGCCTCTGTTGGAGTTGCGTCCCCACGGAGGTCTAGAAGGGGACTCTGTGGGAGTTGCGGACCCACCGATGCACACGAGGGGACTCTGAGGGAGTTGAGGCCCCAAGGAGGCACTGTGGGTATTCCCCACGGAAATTAGGGAGGGTAAAATATCCTTCCATAGTGCCACCGACGAGTCTTTGAGGGGTTGCATATCCCATAGAAATCACAACCCGGTCTTCTAACCTCTGTCGGGCCACTTTCCCGCACGCCCACGGTCCACCCAATTCCTCCCAGGGCTTCCCCTTTTACATTTACAGGCAGATACGTAACTGAACTCTGCCCTGGCTTCAAGGAATTCATATTTACACGTTGCGTGGGGAATGAACGTAAATATGAATTTCGTGAGAAATCAAGCGAGGTGATGTGATTTCTGGGCATAATTGATCATTCAAGGAATGTACACGTACTTTTTTCCAAGTTTTTGGTAGAATTTGACAAAGTTAAAACTTTGGAAAACGCCAGAGGGGAGGGCCATTGGCTCACAAAAATCCTTATGGGCATCCCCATGTTAATTTTTCCTGAAACGGAGGTGGTGAAGTCGAATATTTTCTAAACTAAGGCATATTGTAATTGCTTAAAATGCAAAAAATTGTTTTCCAGGAACAACTAAAACACGATTTCGCCTAACTTTGGTATGCGTAATCGTTTTTATCTAATAGCTATACCAAAAGTGCAAAATCCTCGCCGTACTTTACCAATGTCACTGCCATTATAGAACACTCATTTCTGATCACGGAAAATGGAGCGGCTGCTCATGAGTGGTGCGCATTTGAGGACCACAGCATGGGTGTCGTCCAAATCAAAATTCAATGTTCCTGGAGTCCCTCTTTCCAATCGCCATCAGTGGAAATTGGTCACACGTCACACAGTCTTGTGTCGTCAGTGGTTGGTATTGGGTCGTTGGGTGAGCGTCGTTCAATTTCCAGTCGGAGTTTTCCTGCGTCGTTTTCCGTTTTCACTCACCTACGCTCTGTTGTTTCGGAGCAGAGGGCAAACACGTGTAGGTCCGAAAAAGGGAAAAGTTGAAAAGGGAAGCACGTAATATCTTCCTAATTCTTTAATCCTGCTATTGCCATTAGCAGAATTAATTCAAATTCGAAAAGAAGAAAATTTTACTCTAATTCATTTCCATCTCAACTGTAAAAAAATATTAACCAACAAGCTCTACTTGCCCGAGTTACCGATTTTTGAAGTTTTGATCAAGTTCTCTTAAACTTTAGCTGCATCAATTGCAAGAGTACAAGGTCACATTGACTTTGACTTAAGTTTCCTCAAAAATAATAATTTTGATTCTTCGTTGTGATAATAAAAAATGGAAGCCAATCGGGATACTGGCTCGTATGGGGCTCTTCGGGAGTATGCTGGGGAAGTTCAAGACAAGCAGATGCATCTACTACAGTTACAGGATGAGTATAAAGGTAAGTGAATTACTTTTTGGTGATTACCACTACCCAGTACTGATGACGAATGATAATGGGATTTGTCTAAAAAATTTACACTTCTGTGAAGTTAAAGTGCTGAGTATTGAGGATAATATGAAGCAAGGTATTTCTGGTAATAATACATATCTTATTATTATGTGTAGTTATAGCCGCGGAAGTAGAAGCAGACGAGAAAGAGTGCGAAGAACTGGAAGCAGAAATTCAGCGTGTGCAGCGCGAAACTGATGTTGTTAGAGCCCGACGAATGGCACTGGAGGAGAAGAAGCAAAAGTAAAGTCATTTGAATTTGTCTGCTGAGTTTTTACGAAAACAAACAAGTTTTTACAATGACTTTTCAGAAACATTGTTACTGCCGTGGAGCTTCTGCATATTGTCCTCGCTTAAATATTTCAAATCGAATGATTTTCAATATGTATATCTATAGCTATATAGTGATATAATATTTTTGCGACATTTTCAAATAGATCAAGATGAAAATTGATTGATTTGGTATTCGATATTGATGAGTTCTAACTTACGTTTAATAGGGTGGAACAGAACATTCAAAATGTATTACTTCCCGAGGTGATCAATCTTCGCGAAAGAGTTGAGAAACGGAAGGAGTTGAGAATGGCCGTGACTGCTAGTCATAAACAATGCTTAGAGACATTAGATGCAACCTATTCAAGCTTCCTGGTAAGTTCTGGTATTTTCTTCTTTCGCTGGATTTTTCGATAGCTAACGAATCCTGTCAAAATCTATCATGGAATGGGGTTTCCAATTTTTGGAGGCATTTCCGTGTCTAAAATGTGCCCGTGTAGTTTAATAAGTTTATACTGAAGTGGTTTCAGTTAAGATGATATGCTTTGCATTATATTCTAGGAACAGTTTTTGGCAATGCCTCATGTAGCTCGCAACATTGCAGCGAAGAAAAGACTGGCAGAAATAAAGAAGGCTGTGGAGGAGCGGAAGGCGTATAACGCAGAACTGCGAGAAAAACTTCGACAGCGGAAGGAGAAGGAAAACCTGATCTGGAATGAGTTCGTTCAAATTTGTATTCAAGCTGCTAAGAACTGGAAGGAAGCCTCGGATGAGGCCAAGAAGAAGAAGGAGCCTCGCCCTCTACAGCGAACTCAAATATTTTCTTTAACCAGTGACAAACAGGCTGGTACATGCTTCCAGGGACGTAAGTCCACGGCTGCCTTGTTGACTCCGTGTAGGGATTTATCGCAAAAGTTTAGCACTGGACTGGAAATTACACCCTCCAAGCGATACGCGACTGGATTTTATAAGTTTCCAAGCATGGGCGCTGCTTCGACGTTTTCCAACCGGAATTCTGCTGCACTGAGTACCTTGGAAGACATCAACGCTATGTGGGATCAAATTGATGCTGAAGCTACAAAACGCATTTTTTCAACTCACCGTCCACCAGCTCCATCGCCAGTAAAGTTGCGCCGCCAAGAATTTGATTCGTGTGAAAGCGGTTGGAGCTCCGAGGACAAAGTCGATTCATCGGGCTTCGAAGTTTCTCATGTTAGATCAGCGGGGCAGTCAAGAGCTGATGAAAGCACTTTTGCAGGCTCTTCTACATTAATGCAGTCCGAAACGGCAGCCGGACCTCAGCAGCAGGATATTCAAGTGGAACTTCAAATTTCCATACATTCGGAAGAAAGTCAGCAGGCTCAGAACAGCGATACTGAGTGTGTTGGTGGAGAGATGCCATTTCATGACCCAGGCATTCGGAGTCTGCAACCTGCGTCCTTCCAGACTAGAGCCGAGTCTCCTATTAGCCGCGCTAAAGTTTCCGATCACGCTGTTTTCAAGAAACCGGTCGCTCCTAACTCCGTGATGTCACACACGTCAATGATTGGTAACGCTTGGGGGGCCGCAGAGGATGAAAGTGGAAGTTCCATTTTTTCAGGTCCTTTTGCAAGCGCAAAAGCATGTGGAAGATCAGCGGAGGAAACTTTCACAACCTTTGACTCTCACTCTGGATTGCGAAAGGATGGAGAAGATGATTGCCCGCAAAATATATTCAATACCAGTGAAAATGATAGCGATAAGAATGACTCGCTCTTTTTATTCTCTGACAGCACGCTGGGCAAAGACGAGGATTTCAATCCCTTTGGAAGTTTTTCGCCCCAAAAAGATGATTTCTCTTTTGATGTTAACCCCTTTGCCTAATCTTTTTTAATTTTTTGACTTCTTCTTGATTTGATAAAGTACTAGTAGCTAAGGTTGATGTGGTAGCGATTTGACTTGATTTTGTACCAAGTAGTGGACGAGAACTAAACAAACAGATACATCGATTGAAGAATGAAACTTAAAGTGAATTAGTGTTGGTGTTGTAATGTTCACGTCGTTCGGACGAACTAATATGGAATTTGTGTAGACAGTGTTGGTTAAATGGAGTGTAGTTGAAGGGCAGAATCAAAAATTTCTTGAAAATAACCAAATAATTGTTATAAGTAGAAAATAATTATACGCAATTTTTTTATTAATTGTTGTTAAAGTAGCGGAAGCAGAGGCAAAAGAGAAATAGTTGGATCTCTGTTTCCAGTACCTCGCACTCCTTTTCTTTTGCTTCTGCTTCGACCAGTGTGTTAGTTTACCATACGTGATCGCTGGGATTTCCTGATTTATTGTTAAATCATTTTCATTTCATGAGGCTGAAATCTCATTCGCTTGCATTCATTACATAAATTACATTTTAAACTTCAGCTACGTACATTTAAGGTTAAGAAAGTTATGAGCTGTTTTTAGCATTCACTGTGTATCATTACAGTGTACAATGTCAACCTTGTAGTTACATGTAGTTCTAGTGTATTGTATATCAATGTACCAGTCAAACAATATTATCAGTCTTTGAAAAGTGATTGTATTTATTCACAATAATAGTAATGATAAAAAATAATAATAATAATGCTCATTTGACCGTTGGTGCAGCATTCCAGTCATGTTTTCTCCGAGGGTACAAAACCAAAATTTGCGTAGTCCATTATATGGCACATGCTTAGCACTCATTCCTGTGTAACACATTCACAAAAATATACGCATATGACGACGATAAACTGTCGATATAATTGAAACTCTTCATTCAACGTTGTAAATTGTCAATCGGTACAGAAACTGCGCGGATCTCGATGTGAAGGAACGGCATGTTGTGGCATACTCGCATACTTTGAAAAATCTATCATGTTCGATGCGACCGTGAATAGCATCACTTTGTTGCTGCCCAAGCCTACAAAGCTAACTGACACCGGCCAGTACAAAACATGACGCTCTTCCCATCCAAAGCCATTATCGCCCTACCGTGTACGCCCTTACCCCCGTAGTGAGTGTTAAAGACGTCTTAATTGAAAGTAGCCTAGTGAATTTATAACCATCATGTAATCGATACTTGGTGAAATTCATTCAGCCGAGTTTTACAAGTAGCCGGAGGTAAGTCATTCAAGTGAGATGCGATGTTGCGAGTCTACAGCGTATAAATTCTCCCGTTCTAATTGCATAATTTTGTATAAATTCATGTGGGAAAGTAAGTCAAGACTTGTCATGATCATGACTAAGAGTGACTTCCACCACAGCCGACCCAGCGACCAAAGACCCTCGCGTTGTTGCAAACTGACCAGGTAGAATGTATCACATTTTCGGCACTATCCATATCCACTCTCACGACTTCCCGCGCCACGTTATACACTGCTACATAATCCCGACTAAAATCATTCTTCGTTGTCTTTCTCCCCATCTCGTTAATCATAGTCAAAATTTGTTTCTTAATCCATTGAGTAAATGGAAACATGCTGTAGTACAGAAAATCCCTTAAATTGGACAATAATTACTCTTGCCGATACCGCTACATGCTTGAGCATTTGAGGATCAAAACGAGGAGATTAGGAATGTAACATGCCCCGCGGGCCAATGTGCGGAGTTTATATTATACTTGTAGTCTGCCTGTGAAAAACTTTTCCGCTCTTTTGCCTTCTATGGTAACGTTTTCCTGCCCACTGTTTACTCTTGTGGTTAACCCCATGAGAGCAATACCTCACAACCGGGCCACCACACACAAGATAAAATTCCTCGTTCCCGTACGGATTCCATTTAAAAAGCAGCATGCCAAGTAATATTCTAATATTTAAATAATTAATTCCGTCCCATCCCACGTTAAAACTGTTATGCAAACGGACCGCCCAACGCTCACAGTATTCGCGACGGCTGCCTACCCCAACATCAAAGTATTTCCTCTAGCTACACGTCAAATCTGTAATTTTACCACATTCCTCCATTACTGCAAATGACCCAGCATTTTCATTAACTTGGACGAGGAAACGAGCCGGTGGTGATGCTGGTGCTGCTAACGATTTGAAAATAGACTAAAAATGCTCGAGTTTCTCTCCCTTTCATCACGCTCACGAGCGCATAGGATGCGCGCGGCGGAGCCTCTAAGGTGCACATAATAATCTGAACGCTCGTTCGTGATCCGCATTCAGTGAGACATGATACTGATTTAGGATCACCTTCACTTTCAACCTCCATTGTGTAAACTCTCTGGTCTAATATCTCTTCCCATACATCGGCGTGACCGGCCGTTTTTGCACACACCAACCCCCAGAACGGCATCTGTCCATACATCCACTCTCAGTCACAAAGAAAACATGACTGATTCACAGATCATTCTATGTGCATTGCCTCACACCCAAAAATCTTTTCAACTTTTGCGGCGTGATACCTCATCAGAGCAATGATTTATTTATTATTATTGCTATTACATACACACGTTGTTGCAACCCAAAAAAAACGGTTTACCCAAAATTCTACAGAATCCCTCTCCAGATTTGGCTTAATTAAGATGTTATTACAACGGCACTTTTACAGAGTACTGTCTCAAAAGGAGAGGATAAATTACGTACACATATGACTCAATTTGAGACTCAACAATTGCACCATTATTACGGATGGTTCAAGTTCGGAAGATTACAGCACCTCTGCACTCTACTTTGCCGGTCCGCCTCCGGTACACAGAATAGATATCACGAATGATGTGAGGGTCTGCACGCGGGTGAGGGTTAAGTACTTTCGAAGTTGTACGCATGATTTTCGCGCCAGAATTTTCTTACACATATGCGTGTTCATCCACTGCCCGCCGTCAATTTGATTTTCCTCAGGCTAAAAGTCCCATTAGTACATTACAGCAGTGACGCGTGTCAAATCAAGTGCAAACACTGAAAATAAGTGACTTGCTATTGAATTCGCTGCTAACCGATAATGACAAATCAGTGGTAAAGCCTTCGTGAACCAGATCTGTATATCAATTGGCATCTTGCACACAGACTTAATGGCGGACATCACTACGTACCCTCCTACCCCCGCACAAAAGACTTGATACACATTAATCGCCATATAAAATCTATGATAGCATCTTCGCTGATGCACTTGGAAAAGGCTTACGCAGGAATTATACAATAAATCATACGGCAAGCTCGTAACTTGACTCCGTCAAAAGTTTAACAGATTGGGCGGGTCGTCACGGCCTGTTTTCCCAGCCTGTCAAACTCTATCCGCCTGCATTGTGGCAACAGGGGGATGTCAATCGGTGAGAAAAAATCTAGAAAAAATACCCCGAACCGCCGCGAATCTGTAACCCCGGAGCGCTTCAACTTTCAAACAAAGACTTTCCTTTAAAAACTCGGCTATTTTCCCTCATCAAAAACCAATTACTGCCAAGCATGTAACAAGTTAATCCCACAACATGCCAATATCTTGGTCCCATAACCATCGCCTTGGAGACGGAGGAAGCCTCTGGCCACTATCCCGTTCTTAATCAAGCCGTTTCACTCACCACACATTAAACATATCAAATCCAACCGCAATCCTAGGCACCAGTAGCCGTGTATACACAATGGGTGTGTCAGAGATCCCGTCCATCCACGGAGTCTCCACTGACTGAACTCTCACCATAAACGTGACCATCTTAACATATAATTAGAGGACATATCAGTTTGAACAGTAGCAATACACAGCCTTCTCACAAACTTTACTACCGATTGTTTGTCCACCCTTTACATGCGATATCCGGCCCGTCATCATGTCCTAATGCAATCTCATTATTCTTGACATAGGACAGTCTCGGTCAGCTCACAAGTCACAAGTCAGCTGAGAGGGGATGTCCAAAGGGCTATATGCACGAGATTGGTGACGCTTTCCTTGCGCTCGCCAGTTTTGCAAGAATAGTGCAATCCGTACCGTTGCATCGTCTCCCTAAAACTTTTTTCTTTCATATTATTGTTATTATTATTATTGTGTCAATATTAACAATGAGACAAGGTTTGTCTTGGAAGTCCAACTCCATTGTTTTTCACGCAGTGTATGCACAAAAATGTGAGCGTGTGTAGCTTGGCTGACCAGAAGACGGGGACGGAGCATGGCAGTAGCATATAGTTACATGCGAAAATATTATTACCCATCCCTAGACAACTCCCCACAATGCTAATAGGTGCAAAATAACATAGGAAGTGTTACCATTATTGTGTAAAATAAAAGAGGCCCCATTAAGAATCCTTTGTAATGGCTCTTTGCACTTCCGATTACGTGCCTGACCCCGCATGTGTGTGGAATCAACGTGTTAATTATTGCAAAATTGACATTAAAATCCCATTTTTATTCCTATACCCTACGTTCAGCCATTGTTTCCGTTTCCCGGGCAATAATCATGTGGATCAATTGCTGCCTCTCCCAAACAATTCCTCCACATGTTAAAGACGTCCACGTTCACACACACACACACATACTGTCTCAGTCAGTCAGAAAGTCAGTTTGAATCCACACGCACATTTGGTACATGTGTATTGTCTCATATGAGGGGAAAACAGAGGCTAATTACACTCCCACTTGGGCTTCCATTCATAGCCATTATGCAATCTAATGCAAAAGGAAGTACGGGCAGGGGGTCCCTGCTGTCAATAATACAAGACACCTATGGGTGTTATTAGCCTAATAAAAATACATATACATTTTCTCAGCTCATGATCATCCATTGGTGAGTGGATTCCGTTGGATACTAATTGACATCTCAACAGAGCTGCACCGCAAATAAATTGCTCATGGATTTGACGGCAAAGGCAACAGACCGTACCTACGGCTTAACGATCTTGAGAACAGGTTAATATCAATAAAGCCTATGCACACATCAGAAGAGATGTTGAAAGGTGGGGAGCCATTAAGACGAGATTACTATACACATAGTGTCATGTTATAGAACTGGATCAGCGCATAATGTGGAGCGATATATCTCGGACAGGCTGACAGCCGAGTGTACTGATGAGTACGATTTTACGTATAATTTGTAGATTTTCTAGTCATAATTGGGAAAATGTGCCGTCTATTCACTCAAGCTCACTCTTCTAATTGACTTGTCGTGGGAACAAGATAAATGTGGATAAGCCTATGTATAAAGTGTATAAGAAAACAAGGGACTCTTCCCACTGTAAATCTTCGTTGCACTAAAGCACGCAATATATGTTACGTACGGACGCGTATAAATACCTACGTCTATCTGAGCCATAAAAATAGTTAGTTTGGCTACATTTACTTTGTATGTCCCTGTAAACTGTAAATTACTAGGGAAATAAATGGGCTTAAACCAGCAGTAGTAGTAGTAGTAAGTTCCACTATCAAAATCGGAATCACTCAAAGGTTCCACATTATCCCGTTGCGCATGACTTATTGTAACCTGGTAAACTCTGGGAGAGGAGGAAATGAGGTGATGTGATAATTGAACATGAATCTCTCCTTGGGATCACATTTTCCGCCTCAGAATCATTCTGTGAAGAGTGATTGAACAATGATGCACTGCTTCTGCTCCCTTGTAGCTTCTTCCTTTTGGCTTATCCATAATAACTTTACGCAATGGCTGTCTCACGAGGTGTGCTGGGAAATGACACTTTTGGATACTTTCGCATAGTGTTTCATTGGACGTGGAAAGCACATAATTTCTGTTGTAGAACAGTAGTGAAGTGCAACACACTGTTCAACTAGTAGAAATTATATGCAAGGACTCATGTTGAGGAGAACTCCTCTGATTTGAAGGGATGTGTGAGGCAACGCTGAAATATGTCCGCTTCCATGAGAATCTTCCTGTCAAAAAGCTGCATCATCCGCCCGCTCCATTACACTTGTGCATATTTACGCTCCGATGATTGAGATTAACAAGGGGGTAATAATGTGAGAGATCCTTATAAAAATGCATTTTCCACAGGAAAATGAACACTTTTTCAACACACAGTAATGTACGCTCAATTTACCAATGTGCAGACCCAGGGCAGCGGACATGCATAGCCAGTAGGGTGCTGACCGTAGCGGGGTGTCTGGTTCCCATGGGGATGGCTATTGTGGGGACGGTGCATATACATGATCCACCACGGCACACTGCCGTGGAAATGGGCCGATGTGTGTAAGTTATGGTCTCGGCGGGTGAGCCTGTATAAAAAAGAACTGTTAGAATTATTACCACGCCAGTGCTCAGTTCGCCACCGGTAGGGAAACGTGTGTGTGCGATGCTGCAGATTTCAATTTCTTCACCGGACATAGTCATCTTCGTCGCCGCCGTGTAAAAGTGAGTGTGTTTATGTGGACAAGGAAGGAAGGGGTGTGGAGGTGTTATTCCGTTTTTCCGCTGCCGATAATCTACCTCGATAAAATACTGCTCGCGCTTCCACAAAAAGCTCACCACAGGCAGGATGAATATCACAATTTGGAAAACTCTGCCGAAAGTAAGTCATTTTATCAGAGGATTGGAAGTTGGATTTTTCAAAATTCTCAGCTTGCCTCTGTACATCTGTAATGCTAGACAAAGACGTACAGAGAGTGCGCGCTCAGATGTCGGATTGAGCTATTTGCATGCGCCACAACACGTGTTTCTAAGAAACGGCACCAACACTGTACCTGCTATTTTACACTTACCTGCACACAAAGATACAAAATCTTACAAACTTTCCCGCCATCATAAAAATCGATAATAATAGCGGTGGTGCGTACAGTAGGAGGTGGTACTTCACGTCATTGTTTAGGAAACTGATCCGCCAGACTACCAGAGGTGCATTTTTACGACTGAGGATGCATTTTGTCCCCTCACGTCCCAGTTGTTAGTGAGTCATTATACTAGCTGGGTTATTAAATGTTGTAATGTGGCACTTGCTCGGCTTTGCTATTGTACAAAGTCGCCATTCCATTTCCTAAAAATTTCCATTAAAATTGATTGAGGGTCCCCTCGTCGTCGTAATGATACATGTGGCGAGGTGAACTACTACAAAAGTGACGGCTCAATTACTACACGGAGATGACGGCCGCAGTAAGGGAAATGCAGCCTCCGCAATCACACACCTACCGGGACACTTAAACTTATACTTAAACACTTAAACATATACCACGAGCGAGGTTATCTTCTCTGGTGGAAACAACTTACCTCATCCAGGACAATCACTGTATTATGTACAAGTTTCGTGCAAGGTGTCAAGGGTTGGGAAATGACCACAGAGTAATTAAACAGGATTTGAAAAGAGGGTTGAAAGCAAAACCTCTGTGAGCGTGTGGAACTCTGCGTTGATGGCACAAATGATTGGTACAATATTCGCTCACCATGCTCAACGTTTCTAACATTTCCCACACAGGGTGCTCACAGGCCTTTTAGCGCTATTTTCCTCCTCATCCTCGTGTCACTCAGTCCGAACCGAGTCACATGCAATAAAGTCGTAGAGGAGCAAGACGAGCAGCAAGTGGCGGCGGAGTCAAAGGTGATCAGGGACAGGGAGCCACTGTACGAGTCCGCAATTAACCTCCAAGCCGTTGAGGTTGATCCCAAAGAAGTTGACCATCTCATCAGCGCAAGCGATGGCCATGGTGGACGTTCTGTCCGGGCGTACCCCAGATTTATCCCACCAGGAGAATGATGGGCGCGTGAATGATGATGTGAGTTCAAATATTTTATGCTTATTAACTCATGCGACGTCAGCCCCCACATGCAAATCGTGTTGGTGATGACACGAATTTTTCGGTATGCAAAAGTTCATTTCCTTCCGTTTCTCTAGCGGCAGAAAAGCTACGCATATTGCCTACGCCGTTCGGGACGGAGATCGCGGTGATGACTTTTCGCACAAGGAGCGACGCGAAGGGAAAGTGACTATTGGGGAGTACTCCGTTGTGCTACCGGATGGACGGACACAGGTATTATACGTAGAAACCTGAAATGAAACTCATATGTGCCACTCATCATTGTGGGATTTAAGTCTCTCTCTCTAAGGGAGTCACAGGCCACACTTTGATGCTATAATAATGTAATTACCCATACTTGTCTGCGTAATCCTCTCCATTTCCCACTACTCATACTGCTCCACTCACCATTCCTTGACCACTGACCCCTTTAATGTATTCATAAAGGCTTCGGCGACCACCCAATCCCATTGAGAGGCTTCTTCCTGCAGTCTTGATATTATTATTATACATAGCAAACCTCCATCCCACGGTTCACTTCACCTCATGTAGTTAGTAAGTAGTGTAGGGAAAAGGAAAGTGGAGTTGTCGTCGTCGTCGTCGTCGTCCTGCCTCTAATCCTCATTAGCAACCCCTCCTGCGGCTCAGTGCTCTCGTTCAGAGTTTGCTACAGGGAAACAATGGGATTCTCCCAGGGATGTGGAAATAACATGTGTGTGCTCATATGGTTCACAGGTCGTTCGCTACACGGCGGATGGGAAGGACGGGTTCAAAGCAGATGTGACCTATGAGGGTGAGGCGAAGCCGAATGCCTATTCCCGCGGGCCGAATCCAACGCCGGCGGGGAACGTAGTGTACCAGCCGGCCGGTTCTGCCGTTTCCGCCCATGCTCAAGTGCAAGCTCCATACATTTCGGATGGGCAGGAACCGTATCGAAAGTCATTCAAGCCAATCCCAGTCACTCCACTGCCGAGGATCCTCGCATCTCCATCCCCATCAACCAGAGGTCCAGTATACCTGTCATACCCACTCAAAGCTCGGCGCCCTTCACTACCACCGTCTGTAGTTTATGATCCGGAGGAGGGTCCGGTGGCGCCGACACCCGCCTCAATTATCTACGGAAGACCAGGATCCCTACCGGAACCGCCACCGAGTGCCTACCCAATCCCGTCTAAACGACCATCACTTTACTTGGCGAGCGGATCCAGCAAGCTCCTCCGATCTTCAAACTTGGTGAGTCCAACCCCGGGAAGTTTCAAATACTATCCCTCCCCGACACCGAACACGCTGCAATATGACCGTGCAGAAAAGTATAGGACGACCATCCTGAGGAACACGAATCAGTTCTCACATCGTTCCCAACCCGTGGAGTCCCCACCGCCGACGGACTTGGCCTCACCCATATGGGAAGATAACGCGTGGTCAGCGGGCGGGACCCGACTCAAGTCGCGTCTCAACGCTACCAACACAGCCACCGGCTCTCAAATTTCTTCACAGAGGACCATCTCCCACACCTTACTATGTCCAGGCACGCCAACAGCAGCAGCAGACAATCCAACCACAGTATGTGAAGGCGCACGAGGAGTCTTATGATACCAGCAAGAGCAGTTTAGTCCCCATACAATATTTTAAGGCGGGCCCATCTGCGCAACCTGTACTGATTCAGGAGCAGTCGATAAAGCAAGTTTATACACCAAGCGGGTCTGTCCACCCCTGCACCTGTGTACCCATCACCAACGCCGGTAGCATACATTGATAATGGCATCACTCCGGATTACAACAGCGGGGTCCCAGAGTCAGACGAGGGTCCAGTTTATGTTCCACAAGCACCCCAACAACCCCTGAGAGTTGCAGTGACTCCGGTCAAATCCTCTGTGGCAACGTATACGACTGGTTATTTGGGTGTGACGCCGAAGCCACAACTTTTTCAGAGTACGAGTAATCCTGGGGTAGCCGTGGGGAGACCTGTGAAGCCGTCCCGGGGAGGTTTGGTCTACCTCGAAGGACCAAGACCAACTCCGAGGCAGATAGGGATCAAGAAGGTCCTTTCCAGACTGCCCAATTACAAGCCCTCTCGAGCGCCGTTGAAAACCTATGAGGTGGGTCGTCCGGATTTTGGGTCCAGCGTCAGTTACTCATCCACTGATGATGAGGAAGGGGAGTATGAGCGTGGGAGGGTGGGTAAACCTAATCACGCCAATCAGCTCAGTCCCCTTCATGGCGGGGTACTTCGAGAGTACTTGGTAGAGAAGAGGATTGGGGCGGCGCCGTATGAGGAAGAATTAGTATAGACATACTCTCGGAGTAAACTTGAGTAATTTTTCGTGAACCTGCCTGTGATTTTGGAATGAAAATTCTTGGTGCTTGAGATAGCTTTTGTAAAATATGTGGATTGGATGCTCAGTGTGAATATATTTTGTAGTTGTAAGACTCCGTCTCTCTCTCTGCCTGTGTCATGATTTTTTTCTTATAAATACAATGGTGATTGCACCGATTAGTAATTCTTGTACAAAATTATTTGAGCGACGTATTTTAGGGCTGTCAGCATGAACAGCTGGAACATCTTAGACCTAACATCCTTGGGAGTAAAGAGTACTTACAGTAGTACAAAATAACGGCAATACAGAGCAACTGGAGGATGATATTAAAAGAGAAGCATATGAATCCTTACTACACACAGAGTAACGTGACAAATTTTTTAATCCAAGATAATCCATAAAAACTAACTTATTCACAACAAAATAATGTGAGTGATCTAAATCTATACGAAACCATCACGACTTAAATTCTTCGATAAATTGTTGAGTAACATAAAGCACAAGACATAAATTTAGTCACATTCACATCAAATAATAAATAAAAGAATGGGGCAAAATGTGATGCTATGTGAGAAGGAATAGCACACTATTATGGTACAACAAACTGCTCCGCTTCAACAGCTTCCACTTCATGATTTTCGAAACCTTGAGGGACAGCATATATCTCGTAGACAGGGCATATTTCTGGCTTATCCTTTGTCTTGGCACTTGAGGTATTCGGGACACGACTTGATTCCATAAATCCCCATTCCGCAGGCAATGCAAATGTTGGCGTATTCCCTTCACATGATTCACTACCCTTGGAATCATTCAAGTTTGTTGTGGCAGTCTTCCGTTTCTTCAACTGACTTTGGTAGACTACCCTTCTATGAAAACTAGCGACGTGATTCCGTACGTACTGGACGGATTTGAAGCATTTTCCACATTCTGGACATGGGAACTGCTGGCTTGAATGCATATTCCGTTTATGAGTGTTCAGCTTCTCGGGCCTTGCAAATGCTTTCCCACAAAATTCACAGACATGGGGTCGTTCTCCTGTGTGAAGCCGCCTGTGATAGAAGAGTTGTTGGGGACGTTTGAACTTCATATTGCAAATTTCACACTCGACCCGCTTCTCCGAAGTGTGAACGTATCGTTTGTGGTTTTCCAACCAGCTTTGGATTTGAAAACCTCGCCCACATATCTCGCAGCAGAATTTGAAGGTCTTTTCGTGGACATTTGCAATATGATAGCGTAAATTGGTCGCTTGGACGTACGCTTTTCCGCATTGATCGCATTTGTAATTTGGTGTGAGACGATCCCTTACTTTCGGGTTTTCGAGGCACTTTGCTTCGTGATGCTTACGGATTTGTGCCATTGTTCTGAACGCACGTGTGCAGCCAACTTCAGCACATTTGTAACGGAAATCATCTGGTTCTTCGGCTTGCTCCACTGAGTCACCTTGATTGATGGAAAAGTCCAAACCGCAGTGGCTACAGAGGCACAGTATATCTTGACCGTGCTCTTTCAGGTAGTGGATCTTGAGATATTTTCTTCTTGTAAAACCTTTCTCACATTTCCTACAAATGAAGGACGATGAGGCTGATGCCGGTTTTTCGTCACCCGATTCTTCGCTACCGGACAGGCTTCCGATCCTGAGCCCAGGTGCAGGATTTGCCTTACACTTAAATTCGTGATGTTTTCTCATTTCCGTCATTTTCTTGAACGTATGTGTGCATGATTCGCGCTCACATTTGTATAATTCTTCCTCCTCAGGGGAGCTGACTCGATTCGTATTTAAGTCATGTCCACAGAAAACACAGGTAGTAAGGACGTCTTCACCATGTACTTTATTACAGTGAATTCGGAGCCCTTGCCGTTGCGAGAATCCCTCTTTGCACGTTCTGCAGAAATATCGTAAGTTTTCTGGGTGAATTTTTCCACGGAGAGATTGAGCCGTCTTCTGCTTTCCTTTCGATTTGGTCCTAGTATTTCGTGGGGGATATTCATCATCTGAACTATCTCCTGAATCTTTATCTCCAGAATGACTATCGTCAGAAAGTTCGTGATAAACAGAATCGTGCTCGTCAGAATCATTGTCATCCTTTCGAATATCTAGTTCTTTGCTATTAGTTAAATGCTCAATTGCATCAACATCAACCACAACTGCTTCGATGTCTTCACCTTCAACGAAGTCTTCGCCGCGAGATTTAAACTTCCTTTTTCGCCGAGGTTTTATTTTTTCAACGGAAACTGAATTTAGAGTAACTGAGTAGCGGGGGATGCATACTTTGCACTGGCTCCAACCTAAAGTTTGTAAAGTACGACAAAATATTAAATGTTTTATTTAGCTCTGAACAGTTATATAAGAGAAAAACTGAAAAAATCTTACACTGAGACATCAATCTACCGTATCGCTCCGCTACTGATGGAGTTTCAATGCTTGGATCATCCCTTTTGTTCCACCCGTAGCTACTTAAAATAGTATTTTGCATCTCTTTCTTAATCTCCTTCAATTTCACTTCTAAATACTGCATTTGGGCGCAGGTGTCCATTGCATTTTGAATTCTCGCCAGACAACTTACACAAAATTCCACGTTATCAATTTTCCCGTAACTTTCTGCAAGTTTTACCAAACACTGCAGGTTGAACAGCTCGCAAATGAAATTAAAAATATTCCCCTCTGGTTGTTCTTCACACAAATTTTCAGTTTTAATTGCCAAAGCCGAAATTGGATTTCGGCACATGAAACAGGAGTTCACCAATAGGCTCATTTTCCTTCACTTCAGGTTCAGGTACACTTTACCTGACCAGTTACCAAAGTTTTCGAAAAAGATTTCAAATTGTTTGTATTTTTAAATGAAGCTTCCACCATTTATAATATTGCTCACCAACTTATGCTGGAAGAAGTTACCAGTTACCACCATAATAATTTTATTATTATTCCTGTCAAAATTTTAACGGCTTGCCAGGACAGGGCTGACTCTACAGACCAAAAAGGTACTTCAGTACTCAGTCACTCTAGTCAGTACTCTTCACGTCTTCACACCAAATCATGAATGCAAATTTGAAATTCCCGCATATTTATAAGTAATTCAATGACAGTGCAACATGCAGTACAGATGCACGACAACGTTCCATGTTCCAACTCCGTAGTATAGCATTGAAATTGGAGAGACAAACAAATTTTTCCATGAATTTCATCGTTTTTCCAAGATGGGACTGTTTGTCCTTTAAACCTAAATGAATAAGTAAAAAATTGGTGCTAACGTCTTCTCAGTCATTTCGGCACTAATAGCAATGCAACCATCTCTATAGTAAAAGCTTTGAATGTAGTAGGAGCGAATGCAAACTAAAACTTAATTCTTCGCAATTTATTAGATTTAATCCGTTGTTTAATGACTTTCAACTAGAGTTTTATCAAATGTTTTGAGGAAATATACATACAGCATTACGAAAACTGCAGTAAGCCAAATGCTAACATCACAATTGGAGAAATTTATCGAGTATTATCAGTGAAGTGAGAAGAGCAAGATCAACCAGTTCTACTTTCATTGAATCCATAAGAGTAGATTAAAGTAGGTGAGCCGAAGGTAACGTAGGGGATAGCGAGTCTTGTTCTACTGGCTGATCGTCCTCACACATGTCTTCACTGTCACACGACATTGTTGGTTCCCTTCGATCTTTCCTTTTTCCACTTCTATTTTTCCGCTTCCCCAAATGCGTATCATTAATGTGATTCTGAACGTAGTCCTTTGAACGGAATATTTTGCCGCAAATATTGCATGGAACTTGCTGATCCGAATGTGTATTATTTACGTGCTGGCGGTATCTCTGTTTCATGTGAAAACTTTTGCCACATATTTCACAAACGTAGGGGCGCTCGCCAGTGTGTTTCCTCCTATGATGTTTGAGTTGAACAAACTGTTTGAACCGCTGCTTACAAATTTCACACTCAAACTGTTTTTCAGTGGAATGAACTACCATAGCATGTCTTGCCATTGTACTCTTTGCGTGAAAGCCTTTGCCGCAAACTTCACAGTACAGTTTAAACTTTTGCTCGTGTATACCTTCGATATGGTATCTCAGGGCAATGTAATTCAGATAGGATTTTCCACATTGTTTGCATTCGTGTCGAGCTGGCCTATTCTTGACGACAGGATTCTCGGCACATTTTCGAGCATGATGTCGTCGAAGTTCAGCCAGTGTTTTGTACGACAGCTTGCACCCATCAACGTGACATCTATACGGTCGCTCGTTTATACCACTTCCCTCAGTGTCAGCCGAAGGCTCAGGTTTAAACTCCATTCCGCAGTGCCTGCATGCTGGGATTAAGCCTTCCCCATGCACTTCTGACACGTGAATTTGGAGATTTTTTCGTAAAGCGTAGGTCTTGCTGCAATGTGGACACGGGTACGTTTCCACCGATTCCTCTTCAGACTCAATATGACTAGACAACAACAGTGGTGGTGAAGGACTTTCGAGGAGCGTGCCCAACATCTCTTCATCTGTGTTATTGTCGTCGATATTTACACGAGCAAGTGGTCGACTTTGCCGATCCGACCTTTTCAAGTCTCTCTCTGCCTTTCGGGTTTCTTGCTTTGCAACAACTTCTTCAGATACTATTGGAACTAGAACCTTGCAGTCACTCCAGCCTTAAATCAAACATATCGAGTTATATAAAGTAAGCGGAACTAATCTGATACTTTTAGGGTATGACGGAACAATGTAAATCATTACTCGCTCACTTACTTTGGACAAAGACACGTCCTAGAACACCGGCTGGATTTTTCGATGTCTCCAAACTACTGGAACTTTTATCACTGCATGGGTAGCTACTTCTGATGCAGGACTTGATGAGAGTCTTAATTTCGTCTAACCTAGTTTCTAAAAATTTAATTTGATGGCACGTAAGCATGGCCTCACGTATCCACGAAGCACAGGGTTCACAAAATTCAGAATTTTCTATCCTTCCCAGATGGAGATCTGACCTGCTCAAAGAGGGCAAACTAAAGAGACGACAGAGGAATTCAAATCCACTACCACCATCGTGACCCTCGAAAGTAGTATTTTCCGTCGACAATGGATTCCGGCATACAAAACAGTAAGAAAGTAACGGTTGTTGCTGTGCTGGTTCTACAGCCTCACTCATTGTCGGCCTCCAATCTGTCACTGGTTGTAGATCAGTGAAGAAACAACTGGACTTACAGTAACATTTATATTTCCTTGCGACTCAAACAACAAAGGTTTCCAGCTACGTTATTGAGTACTAAGGAATCGCCAGTTGCGTCATGACCTTCAAGATAAGATAAGATGAATTAAAACTTGAAACTGAAATAGTAACCCCTAATCTATTGAATTTCCGAGATGAAATGAGAAATTCATTGGTTTTCCTTCCACCCCTTTAAAATTCCCGCGCATGAGACGAATCATAACAACGGGATCCTAGGATCCGGATTCGGGATGATGATGAATGTCATTAACGAAATGTCATGATTCCAGCAAATTCAGCCCTTTGTTTCAAGTGCAAAACTTTTAATCCTCGAAGATATTTAATGATAATGACTTATAGAATTTTGGCACAAAATAGTATGCAACAGATATATACTAATTGTAAGATTGTTATTGACTTTTTGGGTGAACATGCATACAGATACAAATGCAAAGACTAAAAGTATCAAACGAGTATATCTTAATTGTGAAAAATAGCTTACAGTGTAAAGTAAACTACTTTATGCGTAAGATTAACCGCTCGCAATTTCTTATGGGAGTGTGCTATGTAAAGCGTCACTATTTACTGGAGCATATTCAGAAAATCGGCTGACGTTCGCGTTTATTTGTGCGTCTTTCGCTGTCATTTGAACGCAAGTTGTTTGTGTAAAGGAAATTAAAACATAAGTTGCACTGTGTCACTTGTGATGTGTACCGGAAATTTTTCAGGTGCGATTACTTCAGTTATCATTTCGTGCTACTCTGTATCAGTTTTCTCGTATGGAACGGGGATTTCTGGTGATATTGTTTCAATTTTCTCTTCTTGAGCGGGATTTTCGGATGACATGGTTTCCATTTTCTCATCAGAATTAGGGATTCCGGATGATTTTGTTTCACTTTTTTCATCTGGTTCAGGATACGTCTCAGATTTTCGCCTCTTCCTCCTAATTCCATGATGAGTGTTGGATATGTGGTTGTTCACATAATTTTTGGATCTGAAGGTCTTTTGACAAATTGGACATGGAATTGCATTGTTGGAATGCATGTTGTCCACGTGCTTGCGGTACCTTTCTCTGATGTGAAAGCCTTTGCCACAGAACTCACAGACAAAAGGGAGCTCGCCAGTGTGCCTCCGTCGGTGCTGAACTAACTGTTTCGCCTGCTTGAATCGCAAGTGACAGATTTCACACTCGTACTTTTTCTCAGTACAGTGAACACAATTGACATGATCTATGAGCCACCTCTCTCCTTGAAACCCTTTACCGCAGATCTCACAATAAAATCTGAATTTATTCTCGTGCACACTATCAATATGATTTTTGAGACTTGTGGCCGAGCAGTATTCTTTGCCGCACTGATCGCACGTGAATTTCATTCCTAGTTTTTCTCTTATCCTCGGATTTTGAACACACTTTTCTCCATGGTGTCTCTTAAGTTCAATAAGTGTCTTGTACGTCCTCCCACACCCGTTCAAGTCACATCGGTATGGGCGTTCGAGAGGCTCACTTCCGTCTTCAGCTGGGATGAAGCACTCATTAAAGTTTATTCCGCAGTACGTACAGGCAGAATCAAGATCAAGTTGATGAACTTCGACCAAATGACGACGGAGATCTTTCCTCGAGTCTGGTTCGTAATCGCATTTAGAGCAAGCAAATTTTCGATTGATTCCCTTCCACCTTCGCTTCCATTTCCGCTCAGGAGATTTTTCGCGCGTTCCTGAGTCGGAATTGTCGGATGAAACGGATCTGTGACTAAAGTTACTTTCATTATCATCCAAAGTGATCTCTGTAGCATTGGAGTTTTCTTCATCCACGTTCATTTGGTCCGTCTTCAAATCTTCACCAGCAAGTTCTTCATCGTTTAACAACCCAGTTGCTTCAATAATGACCGCTTCAAACTGATTCAAAGGTATCATCTCAATTTTGGAACTGGGATGTCTGACTGAGCTCGGTCGCCCTCGCTTTCTTTTGTATTCCAGCTGTAATCCACTATCACTTCGGACCTTTTGTGGAAGCTTGCGTTTTATTCTCAATGATCCGCCACATTCAACTTCAATTCTACCTTGTGCGGTATTAGTAACGAATGAAACTTTTTTCGGCGGTCTGCCCCTTTTCCTAGATTTTTGTGAATCGCCATCAACGGTGGAGCTTTTCTGAGATAAAGGTGATCCTTGGAGCATGTCGTCCTTTTCAACATCTGTACCAACGACTTCTTCATCACTTGCCGAACAAGTACGTCGTTTCCGTGGGGTACCCCTCCGATCTATCTGTGCTCCATCTTCTCCATCTGTTTCATTGGTTTTGAACAAAGAGCTTGAAGAAGCAAATGCAACATTTCGTTCTCCTTCGTTGTTATGGGTAAAGACGGTTTCTAAAGGCACATCGTTGCCGTTCCTTTCCCACACACCGTCAAGTTCTTGAGAGTTGCTTACGTTTGGGATCGATATCTCAATCTCATGTAATTTCGGTATGACGACACGGCAATCACAGATACCTACAATGTCAGTTTAATAATTTTCATTTAGCGAGTGCTTTCGAATCAACATGTGATACATAAGTAATTATAGTAATTAGACGCTTACACTGCATTAGAAGTCTTCCTGTGGCATATTTAGATGATTGCACAGCGCTACTAAAGCGGTAGCTCTGCCTAATGATGTCCTCGAGCTGTTTTCTTACTACGGATACTCTGGAGAGTAGAGATTTTATCTGGTCCTGCGTTTCCATCGCATCTAAAATCTTCATTCCGCATGAGCTACAAAACTCAGAGTTGTCCACGTCCACCAAGTTTATATTATGGTAACTCAGCGGAGGTAAGTTGAACAATGCCCACAGATAATTGAACATGTGCCGCCCGGACGTAACAATCACGGATTCATCCGGTATTACCGGCTTTCGGCAAACGAAGCAAATTATTTCTGAATCCATTCTGACTTGATTAACTGATCAACTTCATTGTTCAATGTTCTGGCTAGCTTAAGTGCTGAAACGCTACATGCGCTTTAAACAGGAAATGAAATAAAATGAGAATATTCACAAAGCAATCTAGCAATTTGAGTTGTCCAAGCTCGAACTTGGAATTCCACACAGCTAATCTCCGCCAGATTCAGCGGTCACTTTTATACGGATATGAAATATATACTAAAAGTACTTGTAGCATCCACTAAATGAAAAAGCAAAGAAAACCGTTGGGACTGGTGTTTTTAAAATGAATTTCTCTTTAAATCACGCAAAGGCACGCTGCATTCTCCTTTGATTGCCAATTGTTCGTGACTTCTTTCTTTCCTCCCTGGCACTGTGCTGCTTGCTTATTTCACTGACACTTAAATTTTTTTAAAGTTCCCGCGCTCTCAAGTCAGCATCAAAGGAATCCCAGAAATGTTCACGTTACAATGGTCCCATGATTGCACGCACACATTAAAACTAAAACGTTACATGTTGATGCTGAGTGTGAGAGGTAACGACGGTTTAGTCGTTTTAAAATGAAGGACACTAGAGATGCTAATTTTATGCAAATAAAATTTTATCGCTTTTCAATTTTATTGAGCCTTGTTATGACAATTTATGAATTAAAAACCTTAACTAGTGGTTTTCTTCATGACATCTTGATCATGTGATTGCTAGACAAATCATCTAAGTTACCGTCCACCATAATAAAAGCAGTAGATACAAGTATTTAACACAAAAAAAACAAGCAGAGGTGAATGTTTAACATTTTAGCTGCCACCTTTTTATTTACTCAACGTCAAAATTTCCACAACAATAATTCTAATTCTTCCACTAGTTGAATTCAAATATTACTGAGAGTGAAATCTGGCTCACTCTGATCTCACTTGCCCTGTTAACTACGGCAATATTACTGTAAATTAAGAACTAAGCAAGCCTCACCGAGAGAGACGTAATTATTTTGGAAACATTTTAGATAGGGAAATCAAATCTGGACATAAATCGCAGAAATATTCCAAGAAATTGTAATGAAACAAACTATAACATAGGAAGGCTGCCGCCTATTCGAAAGTAAGGCTGATGGAGAAACGGTGGTTCGCCAAGGCGTTGAAGTTCTTCCAAGTGTTGCTGTGGCAACTGGAAACCAAGAGATCCAAATCCAGAGGGGGTAGGAACTAAGAATGGCGGAGGTTGATCATTAAAATTTTGTGAACTCATCTCCTGCTTTTCAGTTGGCAGAGGGACCGGTGGGGCTTGACTCAAAGCAGGCACGACATTTGCAACTTCCTTGGTATTTTCAGTGGATTCTCTTTCTAGTGCAGATTCAGTTCCTGCTCCTCCACCAGACTCGGCAGCCTTTTTGTTCTTGTACCTGTTTTTCCTACTACCATAGTGTGTTGTCATGACGTGATTGTGAAGGTAGTGCTTGGAACGGAAAGGTTTGCCACAGATTGAGCAAGGAAAGGAGTCCGTTCCATGCAGGCTATCACGATGAAGCTTAAGTTTCTCTCGAACAGCGAATCCCTTGCCGCAGAACTCGCAAGTAAATGGCCGTTCTCCAGTATGTGTGCGTCGATGGTAAAATACTTGGTGGGGACGCTTAAACTTCATGTGGCAGATTTCGCACTCGAACCGCTTCTCTGTAGAGTGAACAAACGTAATGTGGTTCCGGAGGTGGCTCTGGACCTGGAAACCTTTCCCGCAGATTTCGCAACAAAACCTAAAACTCTTCTCATGAACGTTGGCTATATGGTATCGCAAAGCGTTGGAGGCGAGGTATACCTTGCCACAAACGTGACAGGACAACTTGTTACCGTATCTGACTTCCTTCACCTTTGGATTCTCACCACACTTTGCTTGATGATGTCTCCGGAGTTCGGCGACAGTTTTGTAACTCCGCGTGCACTGATCAATTCCGCATACGTAAGAGATTTCAGAAGATTCCCCATCTTTTCCTTCCTTTTCTACTCTACAATTCTTGGCGAAATCTAGATCACAAAAATTGCATTTTGACAGCACGTCGTCCCCATGGACTTTGAGGAGGTGCTTTCTCAATTCCTTTCGCAGACTATAAACTTGATCGCAATGCCTGCACGAGTACGTCTTTGCCTTCTCTTCGCTTAGTTCATCTTTGGGTTTCCGGCCACGTTTTCTTGCGCCTCCTCGGGGCCTTGATGTCCCTCTCGGATTAAATTCTTCGTCCGCTTCATCGTTATCTGATTCAATTACTTCATCACTTTCTTCGTAGTCCAAATCAATGGGTTCTTTGGGACAATCTTCGTGGGAATCATT